>CBVK0100020969.1:0-34965 GCA_900067695.1 Picea abies
CAGATTCGCAATCACCAAAAACAGGAACCATGGAGAAACTCTGCTCTCTGTCATCTTTGCTAGGATATCCATAAACAATCTCTCTGTCATCTTTGCTAGGATATCCATAAACAATCATTTGTTCTTGGTCAGTATCCGACATCACTTCTTCATCATAAGTAGGGCTGCCAAGAACATCTGTTTCCAAGACCAGAATATCCTCTGTATTTTCTTCGTAAGAGCGAGGAGAAAAATCTGCCTTCAATTCCTCTATACTTGCAGAAAGTCATTGTATCATCTCCTCCGAGGGATGTCCCTCATCCTCACATATTTCACAAGAATGAACTATGTCCTAAACACCATATCTATACTCCTCACAACAGTTATGACAGATTAACTTAGAAGAATAATATGTTTGACAATGCTTATTGAAATTTGCATGAAACTGCTCCAGGGAGGAGATGTTATCAGGGGGAAAGGAGTGATACCACTTACGAGCATCTCCCGCTAATGAGAACATGAACATCTTCAATAATACATCCTCATGATGTATCTCCCACTGATGCATGAGATCATGAAACTCACGGAGATGCTCGGCCGGGTTGTCATCTTTATGTTCTCTAAATATGGGCAAAAAACCACCCCACTCTTCTATAGTAGGAACAACATTTGGGACACCAGGAACAAGAGATAAATTAAAAGGAGAGAACCTCTGAAGCAAGATGGGTTCCATCTAAAAATATGACTTCTTAAAACTAAGGAGTCACCACTGGATTGTTTAAACATGGAGTCGTCACGTGAATGATATGCAGTCTGAAAGTGTCTGGTCTTTGTTCACCATCAAAGACCAGATCTGGTCATTATCGTTCTCCCAGGGAGATTTTCAATCTAAGATAGCAGCTAAAGCCTTCTCGAGAAAGCTTTCCTTTCTTGATAATCTTCCTGGGTCAACTTCAGGTGTAGCTAGAGGTAGTTGCAGAGTAGACCTCTTGTGTCTGCTTTTAGGAGCCACAAATGAAATAGTGGAGTCTCTAGGTGCAAGTTTTAATCTTCAATGGTACCGATATCTGATGCACCTTCAGAATTATAACTTCTTTGTCGCTCTATCCCAAAGAAATTTCTTCAATTCGTTCCCCGACAACGGCACCAAGAATGTTAGCACTAAGAATCACCCTCAGATTGCAGGTCGATGTTGGTTTTATATGAGTGGAGGTCAATCGACAAAACTTAATATATGAATTATGTTCAACATGGAACTGGACAAGAAATGCACAAGGAAGTGAGGGCCACATTAACTTCAATCAGTGAATTAAGTTTAAGTGTGAGCAGAGGGAAGACTTAGTGAGAAAGGTGAACAAGACTGTTATGAGCAACAGGCTTTCAAGCAGCTTGGAGAAGAAAAACTTAGACTCAAGATCACTCTTGAGCTCAAGCTTCAGACACTGAAATATGTCCAAACAACACAGTCACAACAACACAATGATCAAACCTACATCACAATGCAGCTACAACAACTCGAATGGATCCTCCATGCCCAAGCCATTCAGTGTAAGAGGGAAAAAGATAACAAGGGAGCTGACCAAAAATGGTCACGATACCATTGTAATCAAACTTACATTACAACAGCATAACAACCCTCGACTGGATCCTCCATACCTGAATGTTTTAGCACAGTTTTTACAGAGAGATGAAAAGAAGTTGACTTCTATTAACATGAAAGTCTTAAATTTGGTACATAACCAAAGAACAGTTCTGGCATCAAAACACTACCAAATAGGGAGCTCTGCTCAACCAATTGATGACCTTAAAAAAATATCAATGCTACCTATTTATACTCAAACCAGTCCACCACTACCAGGAGTGTGACCTGGCTACTACATTCAAAGCCTCCGTCTGCACTTTCTTCTATCAGACTGAGCATGCACTCCTCTGTCGGACGCGAGCTCATATCAGCATAGGCTTGCAGAAAAATTTGTCCAAAGGGGTACCTTGTGCTGACAGCTCTGTTTTCCATGGCCGACTCCTCCATACTTATAATTACTGAGTGAGTCGAGGTTTCAACCACCCGACCTGCCTTCCATTAATTGCTTTTCCTTGGGGACTCAACGAGACTTAAACCTCAGGGGGGCGGCCACATGTTGCTCTAGGATAGGACTCCATATAAACATGTGATTGTGGGGCTGCTCAAAAGTGGTTTAGGTTCAAACCGCTTTTGGGCCCGCAATCCACCACCTTTCGCCACGTAGCACTTTCGCCTTACCATTGTTTCAATTGTGGGACCGCTCAAGAAAATTATCACCTGAGCATGTTGCATCCCTGTAATGAACTGTGGCTGTAGATCTAGTCCAGATATGAGATCTGGGTGCACCTACTAGATTTAGTGCCACTGCCAAGCTTAACCACCCACCAACTTTAGAATCCTCCAAACTATGTCCTGGGGGGGGACGCTGCTTTTTTACGTTGAACAATAACACCTCCCGGAGGATGATCTGACATGGCGGCCTGACGTCACCATGTTGATGCCTCCCGGAGGATGATCTGACATGGCGGCCTGACGTCACCATGTTGATGTGTCAGGAAAGAGAAGGTGACAGGTATCACTCAAAAATAGGCTAAAGGCATGTCTAAGAATGCTTGAAAAGAGTGCCATGTGTCAAAACCATAAGGGTGCCATCGTCTCTTTTGACGATCACCATGCATTTGGCCCTCCAAGGCTCAGGGGATAGCTCTTGTTTACCTCCTCCTTCTTCAATGTGACCTAAGGCCGTGACCCTACGCAATTGTGTGATTGCAAGCACGACGAAGGGTGGTTTGAAAGCAAACCGCTTTTGTCCCTGCAATTCACCATGAACCGCCACACATCCCTTTCCCAAAACAATGGTTCTAATTGCGGCCCACCCTCAAGATTTTAAAACCCGAGCTTCTTCCAACCCCGCAATTGAATGTGACTGTCGACCTCATGATCTTGGATGAGGCTTCACGATCAGCGGCTCAAATCTACCCTTTTCAAATCAATGGATCAAATCTTCCCCTTTCGAATCGACGGCGGAGATCTATTTCATGATTTGGGCTTCGAAATTTTCAAACCTCAGACCTCCTTTTCCTTCGAGAAAATCCCCCAGATCCATGGATCTAATGACACGTGGCCCTTGCTGGTGAATGGTCGAGATCCCTTCGGGTGTCTAGACTCTGGAGAAATCAAATGTCAAACCTCGTTTGCCTTCACTACTTTTACCCGGAGCTGGCGATCTATTGACGTGTGTCCTCTTAAATCGAACGGTCGAGACTGACTTTGGACCTTTATCTAGAATTCAAGGATTTATGCCACATGTCCCTTGGATCCTCCTTCAAGTAAATCCTCCACAACACTGGATCAGATGATGCGTGGCTATCGCAGATCGACGGTCGAAATCCCTTCAGGACTTTGGTCATCGGAAAAGTCAAATTTCAACCTTGTCTGCGTCCAAACAAAACCTCGTCTACCAAGGATCTGGTGACGCATGGCTTCTCACAAACTGACGACTGAGATCCATTCAGGACTTCAGGCCTTCGTGCCTTCGACAACTTTAACACTCCAAGACTTCGATAGCTTTAACACTGAGGGATCTGCCTCCACATGTCTTCTCACTTTGGATGGCTTGGATCATTTCGGGAGTTTGAGCTTCAGATCTTTGGGAACTTGGCATGTTTCTCATTTCAAAACTCCCGAAGCAAAATTCCCGAAGTGACGGATGTGATGACGCGTGGCTTCTTGATTTGTACAACCGAGATCCATTTCGAGACCTTTAGCATTTCGAGGCTTATGAAGATTCTACTACCATGATCGACGACTCTTGTCGATTTGAGATCAATGGTCCATAACTACTTCGGGAGTCTGGGCCTCTGCTCTTCAAGAGTTTCACGCACTTCTCGCTTTGAAACTCCCTAAGCTCACTTCCCCGAACACTTGGATCGGATGCCACCTGTCCCCCTCGAGATCAACGACTCATGCTTGCTCTAGGCCTTAGGACTTTGGACCTTTTGCCCTGGCGCTACACTTCATACGATTTTGACATTCTGAAAGCCCGTGAGCCACTGATCTGAACTGCTCTTGGAATCTCTGTCGTTGAAAAATTAAAATTGCCTACTGCTTTTAAGCCCGAAATGGGCTGCTTTGAATGTTGCACTTTGTGTCCATGGTTGTGGCCTACATGAACAAGGATTTGGAAGACTGGTTGTGGGCCGGGAAAACAGGGAGACTGGTGACTAGAAAAAGGAGACGAGTGTTCATCCTTAGAGAAAAATAAAGGGGCTTGGGGCTGCGATTTCTTTCGGTTAAGATATTGAGGGAGACCAAGGCACAAAAACAAACAAGGGCACACAAAAGACGACTTTACATGCCGAAAGGGGACACACTTAAGACTTGTCGATTCGAAAAGGATAGAGATAGGGAAAAATTACAGACTCAGGTATATCGACACACACCTATGGCCCTTGACAACCTTATGTGATAACAAAAGGAATACCATAAATACAGTCTACACATGAAGGAATTTGCAAAGGATGCTCTCTTGGTAAGAATGTTAAGAAACCATTCTCAACCAACAATAATAGATCTAAGGAAATCTTAGATCTAATACATTCAAATGTTTGCGGTCTGATGCCAGTCAAATCTCTAGGAGGTTCTTTTTACTATGTAATATTCATAAATGATTACTCAAGAAAGACTTGGTTATATCTCTTGAAGACAAAGGATGAAGTATTCAACAAGTTTCAAGAATTCAAAGCAGAGATAGAGAACCTCACAAACAAGAAAATCAAGACCTTGAGAACAGATAATGGAGTAGACTGTACATCCAAGGAATCTTTTGCCTTTTGCAAATCAGCAGGGGTTAGGAGGGAGCTAATTTTTCCTCATAATCCTCAACAAAATGGTGTAGCAGAAAGGAAGAACAGATCTATTGAAGAAATTGTGAAGGTATTGTTGAACGATCAAGGTTTATCTATGTATCTATGGGGAGAAGCAGCCATGACAACAATATATGTTTAGAACAGAAGTCCTCGCCGCATATAGAAGGATATGACTCCAAAAGAAGCCTTCTGAGGAAAAAAACCTAATGTGGAACACTTAAGAATATTTGGATGCCCTTTTTACTTTCACCTTCCTAAGGATAAAAGGAATAAATTAGAACCCTCAGGAAAGAAGGGCATATTCGTGGGATACAGTGAATCATCCAAGGCCTATAGAATCTATATCCCAGAACAACATAAGATTGAAGTCATTAGAGACGTAACCTTCAATGAAAACATGGCTTTCAAGATATCCATCAAAGAAACTATAGAAGAATAAAAGTATGAAGAGCCTATTGAAGAAAGCACATGTCTTCCAGAAAGTCAGAATGAAGAAACAGAACAATTTGATCATCCGATGCAACCATGTGAGACTATTGATTCAGACACTGTACCCAAAACCAAGAAACGTCCAGCTTGTCTTGAAGCTATTCTACAAGAAGCAGAAAGACTCAAAGCCCCAAGTGGCACCTTCGGAAAAAGAAAGAAGCCCAAGAGATACTCTAGCTATGCAACATGTATGACAAAGCTTCTAGACGAAGAATCACCACATTTGAAAAGGAAACTTAGAAGAAACAATGGAAAGAAGCCATGACAAAAGAACACCAGTGCATCATGAAAAATGATGTATGGGAAATTGTGCCTACACCTAAAGAAAAATCAGTAGTAACTTGAAAATAGATCTATAAGATCAAACATGTAGCAGACGGAAGCGTGGACAAATATAAAGCAAGGTTCGTAGCTAGATGGTTCTCCTAGAAGGAGGGAGAAGACTATGACGATACATTTGCTCATGTTTCCATATATACTTCTATTACAGCCATTATGTCTCTTCTTACTTCCATGGGATGGAGTTTACATCAGATGGATGTAAAAACAACTTTCCTCAATGGAGCAATCGAAGAAGAAGTATACATTGAACAACCTCAAGGATTTGAAGTACACTCCAGAGACACTCATGTTTGCAGACTAAAGAAAGCATTATATGGACTCAAGCAAGCTCCAAGAGCTTGGTATGCCAGAATAGACAACTACTTAATGAGAGCTGGTTTCTCCAAGAGTCATGCAGATCTAAATATTTACTACAAAGTCATGAACAATGCACCTGTGATTCTACTGCTATATGTCAACGATTTATTCTTGACAGGTGAAGAGTCTCTCATCATCTAGTGTAAAAAGAAACTAGCTTCTGAGTTCGATATGAAAGATCTTGATCTCATGCATTATTACTTGGGACTATAAGTATGGCATAAGCGTGGTGAAGTATTCCTTGGACAAGGAAAGTATGTAGTAAAAATTCTTCAGAAGTTTGGAATGATGGATTGCAAATCCATGGACACTCCTATGACCACAGATATAAGAAAAGTAAGAGACTCGAATTCTGATCCAGTAGACCCATCCCTATATCGGCAATTGATTGGTTCATTGATGTATTTAGTAAATACTCGACTAGATATTTGCTTTGTCATAAACACACTAAGCCAGTTCCAGGTGGAACCCATACATGAGCATTGGATAGTTGCAAAGCATGTTCTAAGATACATTCGTGGGACACTAAACTATGGTTTAAGATATATCGAATCCAACGATATACAGCTTCATGGATTCACATATTCATATTGGGCAGGAAGTGCAGATGACATAAGGACTACTTCAGGGATGTGTTTCATCTTAGGCTCCGCTACGATATCTTGGGGCAGTAGGAAACAGAAGTTTGTTGCACTTAGCACAACAGAAGTAGAATATATCGTAGCATCTGAGGCATGTACAAAAGAAGTATGGCTAAGAAATATGATTTCTGGATTATTTGATCAGGTTCCAGATTCGACCATAATATACTGTGACAACCAGAGTTGTATAAGGCTATCAGAACACCCAGTGTTTCATGAACGGTCGAAACACAATGAGATCAAATACTACTTTATTTGAGATAAAGTTGAGGAAGAAGAAGTGAAGCTCCAATATATCCTCACAGATGAGCAGACAATAGATATATTGACAAAGCCTCTATCCAGAATAAAGTTTGCATACTTAGGAGACAAGTTGGGGATTGTCGAAATAACTCCCTTAGTTGAAAGGGAAGAGATGGATCTACAGGTTGGGAGCGAGCACTGATATATCATTAATTTATGGACAATCATTTTCCATCTTTGAAAATGGTCCTGGATGGGCAGTTCCTTTCCAATTTGGAAAGTGGTTTGAGATTTCTGATGGACAGGCATTTTCCAGTTCGAAAAATGGTCCAGATCAAACGGTCATTTTCGTAATGAAAATAGTTCGATAGATTGTTGATGTACCATAGACAACTATTCCCCTTGTGGCCAGTGTAGGAGAATGGTCTAGGACGATATTTATTTTTGGCAGTCACTCTCAGTAGTGGTCAAGAAGAATGGTCCACCTCGTCGGACAATCATTCTTTCATAGCTCACAATTGTGAGCAGTTTCGAAGAATGGTCTGTTTTGGAGGTTGGTGCAGGATAGTCATTTCCTTAGGAAAGGTTTTGGACAGTCATTGCCTAGAGCATACTCATTCTCTCTAGGTTGCACATTGTTTAGTGCTGAAGGAATGGTCCAGATTCAACAATCAGGGATAGGCATTCCCTCGGGCAGACTCATTCTCTCCAAGTTGCACTTTGTTGAGTGTCGGAGAAATGGCCCAGATAAGTGAATGGTCTAGGCTCAGAAATCAGGGACAGTTATTCTTCCATGCTCGGGAAGAATAGTCTATATAGCCCATGGTTGATGTTTTACTTTCTGAGGGCAGATTCTCTTCTAGATCTCATAGATGTGAGTGGAAGAATGGTCTAGATGACTCAGTTTATATCATGATATTGTTTTCTGTGCAGGCTTATATCAGATGATAAGATTGCTATGGAGACTGTATGTTTCTAGACAATAGATGTATGCTATTGTGGTGGATATGTTCCACTAGTTGTGACTATGTGTCACAGATTGAGTAGTTGTGTACTACTATGGATAGACATAGTTTTGTTCTATCAGATGACATTTTACTAGTTGTCATGAAGATTATCTAGTTGGATAATGATGATGGTGCTTGTGATTTGATCATAAGATAGCATGTGTGGCTATAATGATGCTATTGGTTGAATGGTATGTTTGTGCTCAAGACCATTACCTGTTATACCTCCCTAGCTAGGAGGGAGTGTTGATATTATGGTAGTTGTGGGAGGTATTAACCTACATTTGTGACCTTTGATAAGATTAGAATATTCTGGAAGCAAGAAAAGATTTGGATATAACCCTAGAAGAGAAGTTGATTAAATAAAATATTATATACTAAGTATTTGGCACCCAGAATAAGAAGTCGGCCTAGGCAGTCTGGAAGAAGCGGTATAAATATAGGAGGCCAATCTTCATTTTAGCCAGAATTCTTAGAATTGAAGAAATACACTTGTGTGCACAGCAGAAGTCCAGTTGTGCGCAAGTCTGGGGAGTAGCTACTGCCAGCAGTTCTGCAATCTGCATTTTTAGTTTTTCTGGGTTGGACTCTTTGATCAGTTTTGGTTATCTTTGCTTGGTGCATTAGCCTTGGTTGGCTATTGGTTTGTTGCCGGAAATTTTTCTCTCTATCAAGGTCAAGGTGCTCGGGGGTGGCATTAGTGCCTATTGTTGGGTGACAATATTGCTATATTGTCTATGGTTAAACGAGCACACCAAATATTCTAACAGAAAGATGGGCTCTGGAAACTCTACGTTGATTATCGAGCTCTAAATAAAACCACAGTCATGAACCAATACCTAATTCCCCGAATTGACAATCTTCTTGACCAACTCAATGGGGCCAAATACTTTAGTAATATTGATCTGAAGTCAAGCTACCACCAAGCTCCAATAGAGCAGACTGATGTATGGAAGACCACCTTCAAGTTCAAAGAAGGTATTTTTGAATGTTTGGTCATGCCCTTTGGCTTGACAAATGCCCCAACAACTTTCATGAGGATGATGGATGATATCTTGCGTCCTTTCACCATTTATTTTGTGGTAGTGTACTTGGATGACATCCTAATATTCAGCAAGAATTGGGCAAAACACTTGCAGCACATTCAACACGTTATGTACACTCTGTGTCAACACAAGCTCTATGCAAATTTATAAAAATGTTCTTTTAGCATGAACAATGTCCAGTACCTAGGATACATTGTTGATGAGCATGGGGTGCATGTCGATCTAGCCAAGATCCAGGTCATTCGTGACTGGCTAGCCCCGACAACACTCACTGAGCTCTGGAGCTTCTTAGGCCTTGCCAATTTTTATCGCAGGTTCATGTTGGGATTCTCCCACATTGCATGGGCCCTTAGCCAAGTGACCAGAGGTAGTGGAAAGGAAAAATTTGTGTGTGTCCAATCACAATAGAAAGCATTCGATGAATTGAAGTAGCGCTTGTGCTCAGCCCCTGTGCTCTCATCACCTGACCTGCAACAATCGTTTGAGATTGATACAGATGCTTCAGACTATGTTGTGGGCACAGTTCCAACTCAACATGGACATCCTGTGGCATATCATAGTGAGACACTATTATATATTGTCCGTAAGTACCCCAATTATGACAAAGAAATGTACTCCATTATACAACCTTGCCGCCAATGGAAGCATTACATTCTCTGGAAGGAGACATTCATCCACATTGATCATAAGCCTCTGCAGTTCGTACATACACAAGGAAAATTGCAGAATGACCTCCATCATAAGTGGTCCACGTACTTGCAATAGTTCCATCTCAACATCAATTATAAGACAGGGAGCACAGAGCACGTCATTGACTGCCTCAGCCGACCTCTAGTTTCCACACTAACCATGGTGATACACTCCTATGGACATGAGACCTATGGATGGCCCCAACTATATGAGAAAGATCATGACTTCGCCACTATCTACCATATGTTGAGCACAAACACAATTGTCACTGATTTTCATCTGCAGGACAGGTTATTGTTCCATCTGGGACATCTCTGTGTTCCATCAAGCGACAGTGTGAAGTTGATTTTGGAAGCTCACTATAGTCAGGTGGCAGGACACTTCAGTGTAGATAAGACAATGGCAATGTTGCAAGAACATTTCTATTGGTCGAAACTCTAACAGGATGTTAGCAAGTATATCAGGTCCTTCACGACCTGTGCCATTGCTAAACCATCCATTAATAAATGAGACATGTACACCCCTCTTCCTATTCCTGACAGGCCCTGGGAATCCATCTCGATGGACTACATGTTGGGCCTTCCTTCAACCAAGCAGGGAAATGATTGTGTTTTCATGGTTGTTGATCGATTTTCTAATATGGTGATTATGGTGGCCTACAAGAAGAGCATCACAGCGGAAGCCATTGTTAAGCTCTTCTTTGAACAAGTGTGGGTACATTTTGGGATACCATAAACCATCGTCTGTGATCAGGATAGTCAGTTCCTCAACAGATTTTGGTCGATCATCTGGTCATGGATGGATACCAATCTCACCAAATCCACGACCTTCCACCCCCAAATAGATGGCCAAACCAAGAATTGTACATATTTTGCGCATGTACAATTCCAAGCATCTGTGCAAATGCGATGAGAATCTTCCCTATGTTTAATGCAATTACAACAGAGCCATGCATAGCTCAACTAGACATAGTCCCTTTCAGGTGGGGTTGGGATTTCAACCATTAGATCCCATGGATGTTGCACTACCCCTTACGTCCACATGGGAAGAATCGTCACATCCGCAAATCGAAGCCGACAAAGCCACCTGGTTCATTGAAAAAATCTAGCACATCCTCCCACAGGTTCAAGATATTTTGCAAAAGTTCAATGCCAAGTACAAGTTGTGCCATGATCAACATCGGGTGCCACATAAGTTTCAGGTGGGAGATAAAAATTGGTTGCACTTGCAGAAAGAATGACTTACAACACCCATCAGAAGCTTCATCCACACTGCAATGGATCTTATACCATCACCAAGGTTGTGGGTGACAATGTTTTTGAGCCCAACATTCCCCCGTCCTTGGCTTGCACCCAATGTTTAATGTGGACCTCTTTCGTCCATACTTCCACCATTATTGGACACCTCAGAGGTAGTAGAATAATTGGCACTGATAAAGCTCAACCTCGACTGCATGGAATAGGATTCCACTGATCAGATCATGGAAGCATAGGTCAAGGGAACTTGTCATCAGAACTTTTAGCTTTATCATGTTGTCAAAGTAGGGCAGCTCCTGCACCAAGGCAAGTGGCTCACCCAGGGCCAAATTCAGCAAAAATTTCCTCATTTGATGTGGGAACTCAACGCAATAGAGACCATTGATTTCTAAGAAGGGAGGATTGATCCAAGTGGATATCGGTGGCCACCCACCTATTCCAACTAGATCACATACAAATTTCACCTTGGTAGTTTCAATTTTCATCTTGGAAGTTTTTTTTTTCTAGCTTTTCGGGTCCTAAACTTCATGGGTCGTTTTGAGGCCCTAAGCAATGTTTTTTGGCCCCCCCACAGTCACACTCTAGAGAATGTTACATGGTGATGGAATAATGTGTAGTCCTTGGATAGACCTTTCCAACGGGCTATCATGTGCCTAAAACAAAGATTGTATGCCAAAGTTACGACCTCGGGAAGTCGATGTACCAACTTACCCCAACGGGGCCCACATGACTTTTGGTGCTTCATCTCCTAGGGTTGGGTTTTTGGATGTCTAGGGTTTTGGAATTCATGTTTGATGTAAAAATGATTTTGGATCCTCATTGTACTCATGTTCTTTAGAATGAGTGTAGCCATCACATCTCTTCTCAAAGATAAGTTGCCACCATTCTAGCAAGCTTGTTTCAGTCAACATTTTACAGTTTCAACTGTTGGAGTTACTTCACACACACCTAGGATTTATTTTTCCTAAGGTTTTTACTTGTTTATTAGTCATATTAGTCATTATCTAATCTCCTATATTTTAGGGGAGAATATTCCACCTGGAGAATATTCTTTTTTCAGTTGACACTTCAGTTTGACTAGTTGAGTTGAGTTTAGATGTTGCATTGGTTTTGTCACCATGCAACATTGGGATCATCACCAACTCGCTACTCTTTGTTCAGTCAGTTAACTGAAGACTAGTTGACTAGTTAACTCAGCTAGGTGGCAGTTCACTCCCGTAACTACCTGAGAGAATAGACTAGGTGGCAGTTTACTCTTGTAATTGTTGGTGTGTGTCCAGATCAATCTAGACCACCACTATGGCTCATTAGTTACTCGTTTATTATATATATATTGTAAATTATTCACTCTTTGAGTGTGGAAAACGGGTAATGAGAATTCTTCCATTCTTTCTCTCCTTCTTCTTCTTTCTTCTATTCTCTCTGCAAATGTGTGTATCATTGTTTAGCTAGATCTATTATGTACAGGTTCAACACATTTACATGGTATCAGAGCCGATGGACTGCTAAGCAAAAGCTACACCAAATTTTTTTTGCAAGTACTGAAGATTGAAGAACACGTAAAGATGAAATCTATGTTTTACTCACCAACAATACTTCTCACGCCTCATAACTATTTGGAATGGAAGCCAAAAATTCTGCTTCATCTTAGATTCAGAGGCTTGTACCAAATAGCTATGGCAATGGAAGTGGAGCCTGATTCCACCGATGAGAAAAATGACTTTCTCAATAGACAAGATATGGCCATAGGATTTATTTGCATGTCTATTTCTCCAGAAATTCTCCACCAAGTATGTGATGTCACACAAGAATTCACTCCAAATGAATTATGGAGCAGGTTGGAGGTTTTATTTGGGAATAAGGAAGAATGCATGCAAAATGTTGACAAGATAGAGAATGTAGAAAAGCCATTGAAAGATGAATCATCTCAGTTTGAAGAGCCTTCTACATAAGTATTTGCAGAAATTTGTATTCCATTAATTCAAGATGATGTCTACTCCATTTCAAATTTGTTTTCTAAAATTCATGTGGAAGATATATGGCATGCATCTCAGGAGTCACATGCAGACACTTTTGCATGCACCATGCATGCATCTCAGGAGTCAAAAAGAGAGTCGCGCACATCAGACACCATTCTGATATTTTATAAGCACAATTTGTAGAAACAAATTGTTGGATATTTGAATTCCTCTCTGGAAAATATCCAATTTCAAAAAACAAATCGTCTGAAACGGAGTCCAGAAAGTGAAGTTATGATCGTTTTAAAATCAACAAAATTTCAGCATTTTTCTGGAAAAGGCCGCACGGTTTTCAAAATTTCATCCAAAATTTATTTGGATATTATTCATTACAAGAACATAAAGTGGATATGTGTGGAAATATCAATGATGCATATACTTCATCATATCCGTGCAGACATCTACATCTTCAACAAAATCTTCAAAGAACACAAACTTGCATAGTTGAGAGGTCTTCTTGGAGTGAAGGACATGGTTGCTTAGCAACAGCCTTTTGTTCCTTATCATTTTTTATTTTATGCATTGTAATTTGAGGGGGGGGTTTGTTTCCATGAGGTTTTCCCTCTTTACTCATTTAGTTCAGTGTATCTTTTGTATTTGGGTACCTAAAATGGCCTCGTAGCCGGGACCCATTCTTTATTTTCACCATAGTGATGTTCAGGGGGGGTGTTGGAGGTTCAGGGGGGGTGTTGGAGGTACTTCACACACACCTAGGATTTATTTTTCCTAAGGTTTTTACTTGTTTATTAGTCATATTAGTCATTATCTAGTCTCCTATATTTTAGGGGAGAATTTTCCACCTGGAGAATATTCTTTTTCAGTTGACACTTCAGTTCGACTAGTTGAGTTGAGTTTAGATGTTGCATTGGTTTTGTCACCATGCAACATTGGGATCATCACCAACTCACTACTCTTTGTTTAGTCGGTTAACTGAAGACTAGTTCACTAGTTAACTCAGCTAGGTGGCAGTTCACTCCCGTAACTGCCTGAGAGACTAGACTAGGTGGCAGTTTACTCTTGTAACTGTTGGTGTGTGTCCAGATCAATCTAGACCACCACTATGGCTCATTAGTTACTCATTTATTCTATATATATTATAAATTATTCACTCTTTGAGTGTGGAAAACGGTTAATGATAATTATTCCATTCTTTCTCTCCTTCTTCTTATTTCTTCTATTCTCTCTGCAAATGTGTGTATCATTGTTTAGCTAGATCTATTATGTGCATGTTCAACACATTTACATCAACATATTTCTTATTTAATAGAAGTCAAGTTCTATTGTATCTATGTTATTATTCACTATGTCTATGTGTCAATATTGTAAAATTTGTGTTTTCATTTCATTCCTCTCATAAATTTGGATCAGTGGTATCAAAATGATCTGATCCTTGTCGTTTTTTAGTGCATGTCCCCGACAAGGTTAGGGTTGATCCAAATCTCGAGGGTTGAGATTTGGATGGCTTGAATGCTGAGAGAGGAGGATCTTAGATGTGCCATAATTCCATGAAAACAAAAAAAACATGGACAAAAACATGTAAATGAAGTACTCAGGAGGTGAGGCTCAAAGAGGAGCCTCACCACTAAAACTCATTACTAGTAAATCACTCAGAGCTAATTAATCTCACAATAAAAAATAGAAAATATGAGAGAAGCAAAAATGAGTAACTTGATATTATGAGAAGGCTTTTTAGGCCTTTATATAGCATTACAAAATGGTCCATTGGACAAAGTCAAAAGAGTCCATTAAATGAGTCTCTATTATTAGTATAATAGATCTAACAACCCAAGTAACTAAGTAGTGGGAAATAAAACCCGATAAAATAATGGGAATAGTTCATTAAATGAGTCTCTATTATTATAATAATAGATCTAACTTCCCATATAAATAAGTAGTGGAGTCCATTGGATGTAGCTTGGGTGGTTGGGAGGAATGATTGTCACCCTCCCCACCCAGGTTCAATTCCTTGTAAGTGACATGTTATGCCCTTAAATAGGATGTTCTAAAATACCCACCCTCCCTATGTTCTCTCGCAGATTCGAGGAGGTTTACATGGAAGTAGCGAACTTCTGATATCCGGTGCCGTGAACCACATGAAAAAAAAAAAAAAGACTTAGTGGAAAATAAAACCCAATACAATAATGGAGAGATGGGACTCTCTTTGACCCATATGGGCAAACTGTTAGCCCAATTAATTAATCACGAGGTGAGCATTTCCTTGATACACATGGGAAATATATTAACTTTATATCTTTATGACTTTTGCATCCAAATTTAGACCATATACCCCCTTAAAGTTTGGATCATTCCTCCCCCCTTAGAAAATGATGGTCCCCATCATTTCACCCATGCTAAAAAGAGAAACCCCATTATTGTACCATTATGATTACAATGTGAAAATACCCAATGAAGAGAAGGGTTTTGTATGGTTGACCCATAACCTAGTTGATAATGGCATTGTACATGGGTAGAAAAATAAAGAAATTTTAATAAAACCCCAAAATTTTAAAAAATAATATGGGAAAATCGTGACTTTGGGGGTTGTGAACATCCTTCTGCAAATATATTCATAAATTATTCTACAGGTGATGCATTCCAATTTTGTTAAAGACCCATTTGAGCCACTGAAGATATCTTTCCATCCATATTTGGAACTCCTTTTGTAGTTTTTTGACCATGGAGAAAAATACTTTTGAAGATGGTGGTAGGCGCGACCTCCTTGGGTCAAATACACGTTGAGATTAAATCGATGATATATCTCAAACCAGGAAGCCAAATATGATTCTGTGAAATACCCATTTGATATATTGAAGAGATATTTCCAGAAATATTTGGAACTCCTTCTTAGTTTCTGGATAAGGGAGAAAAATACCATTGAAGATGGTGGTACGCGCGACCTCCTTGGGTCAAATACATGTTGAGATTCAATCGATGATATCTCTTAAACCAAGAAGCCAAATGAGATTCCGCGAAATACCCATTTGAGATATTGAATAGATATTTCCAATGAGATATAGTAGAGCCTTTGAAATTTTATGTAGAGGTCGCATAACCTCTTTGAAGTTGGTTGAGTGTAGAGGGTCACAAAGGATGCCAAGAGTTTGTAGAGCAACATGGGATGTTGTAGAGGTTGTGAAACCTCCGTGGGCAGCATGAACACCCTAAAAATTTGTTGAAAATGTTGCATACCAATGGATGTAGTGGATCCATGTATAGATGTAGTGAATCCATGTATGGTTCTCCTTGTAATGGTGAACGAAGATCCGAGGGACAAAAAAAAACCATGTAGTGCTTATGGACCAACTGTGATGCTTACAGTGTATGTCCCAGAAAATGGATTACGATACTACCAAAAGGAGGTTGGTGATTGCTGCAAATGTTTGAACCCGCAACATGCTTCAAACCCTTGTCTCGATGGAGAGTGTAACTTCTATGATACCACTGATCCGAATCTCGGGGGTTGAGATCTAGATGGCTTGAATGCCGAGAGAGGAGGAGCTTAGACATGCCAATATTGCATGAAAACAAAAAAACATGGAAAAAAAACATGTAAACGAAGTACTCGGGATATTATGAGCTAATTAAATCATCTAAAACTCATTACTAGTAAATCACTTTGAGCTAATTAATCTCACAATGAACAATATAAAATATGAGAGAAGCCAAAATGAGTAACTTGATATTATGAGAAGGCTTGCTAGGCTTTTATATAGAGTTAAAAAGTGGCCCATTGGACAAAGTAAAAAAGATCTCATTAAATGAGTCTCTGTTATTAGTATAATAGATCTAACTACCCAACTAACTAAGTAGTGGAAAATAAAACCCGATACAACAATGGGAATAGTTCATTAAATGAGTCTCTATTATTATAATAATAGATCTAACTACCCAGCTAACTAAGTAATGGAAAATAAAACCCAATACAATAATGGAGAGATGGGTGTAGTATTCTAGATATAAAATAGTATGCAAAACATAAATAATTAGCTAGAAATGGCAGTGAAACAATGATATAACCAAAACAATACCAGAATAATACCAGAAAGAGCACTTTTATTACTGAGAGCAATGTTCACTTGCCTCTTCGAGGGGGAAAGCTCCAGCAGAGAAGATCTCTATTACAATAATATCCAAGACAAAACTTCTCATACCCTCTACTCTTATTTATACTAAATATGTCTATCCAAAAGAACCATCTAGAGGAAGATCCTTCTAGAAGCGAAAGCCTCTATTAGGTCTTCTTACATTTTACTTATTCTTCCTTATTGCTAGACCTTATTAACATTGGCCTTTATTACATGGAAATATATTATTCTACCTACATGAGGGATTAGGTCCCTAACATGTCCTCCCCCTTAAAAACAACCTTGTCCTCAAGGCTTGAGATGAGGAAATTGCTGCAGAATGGTAGTTGGTTCCCAAGTGGCATCTGTTGGAGTTGTATCTTTCCACTGGACTAACACTTCCTTGATGGTGCGTTGACGCAGACGACGCTCACGCTAGTCCAAAACTGCTTGTGGTTGTAACCAAATGGAGCCTTCATCGTCCAACTCGGGAATGTTGGTTTGAGTTTGGCACTTAGTTCCAATCACCTTCTTTAAGCAGGAAACATGGAAAACACGATGGAGCTTAGAATGAATGGGAAAAGCTAACTGATAGGCCACATGTCCCACACGCTTGAGAACGGTATAAGGACCATAAAATTTGGGTGTTATTGACGAATATTTCTGTCAACAGTACTTAGCCGACAAAGCATTTCCAGGCTCCCCCTCATTTTGCAATTTCTTGCACAAAGTCTTGGGCACACTCTCGCTAAGTTGCTTCCACACATTTCAAGGATCATGTCTTCAAATCATTCGCCATTCAGAATATTTGGAAGTTAGGATAATCATTTGTTAATGGTTAACATAGTTGACTATGCAAGGTGGTAACATGTTCAATACAGTGTCCTAACAAGGGGTTATGATCCTCCACTCATAGCTATATATGTCATTTTTTTCATGTACTCTTTTAATGTGTCATTGATACATTGACATTACTTTTCTTACAACCACCATTGGGTCACTATATATATACCTAACCATTCTCACCTTTTTCAAAGATTTTATCTCATATTCCACTTATTATTACATAAAGTTTGTGCTTGCCTTTTTTGTCATGACTTTAAATTTATCCATGCCATTCCATGTCTTCCAAAACCAAATATATCATTATGTTTTCCATATTCCTTTCATTTGATACTTTATCATCTTGAATAAAAAATCTAGGCATTAACTTTATGGTTAGTCCACCTTATGTTTTGAAGCCACTATAGATTCATACGAAGTTCATCCCATACTTTCACATCATATTTGAAGGGTCAATTTTTTGGGTTTGGCTTAACTCAACAAGGTCAAACATTACTAAGCCACATAATGTTTTGGTGCTGCGCTTGCCAACAAAATATCCAACAAAATATAAAAGTGTTAAATATATTAATTTGCTTGAGAATGGTTTATGAAGAATGTGGGATATGTTCCCATGAAGAAAAGTCTAATTCACAAGATTATTAAAGGCACACAACCCTTATGTGGTAGCTTCAAATGGTTATATGATCTTATGCATTAACTGTTTGGTCACAAAGAGGAAAAAAATGCACTAGTTGCACTCTATGAAGGGGAAGAAACACCTTCCACTACTCATATAGAGATAGAGCCTTTCATTATTCTAGGGGTTTGCGCTAGACTTATTCCTTTCCCACACCACAACCAGTCACCTAGGAATACTTATCAGCGTGCCTTGCGAAGCAAGCAATGGGCAACATGGATTACAATCAGTTATGTAGATTGGACACTCTACGCCATATGTTGGTGTATCCTCAACGACCTCTTTTGTCGACAAACACAATTGAACTGGTTCAATATGAAAAACTTGGAATCGATCAGAATGCAACAACGACTGTGATGAGTTATAGTGGATATGATATCAAGGATGCCATTGTGATGAACAAGTCTTCTCTTGATCATGGATTTGGGCGTTGCATTATACTGAAAACATATTCAACATCCATTAAGAAGTATATGAATCGTACTCAAGATAGAATTGGTAGACCTACAATGGCATCAGGCGGGAAAATCGATACTCATTTTCAGATCCTAGACAACGATGGGATTGCATCTCCAGGTGAAATAATAAGCAGACTCCTATAAATGTTAAGGTTGAGGTGCCAAATCCAATGGCATTACCAGACAATGCATACAGGTTCACACATTTTTTGCAGTCAGTATTTCTGTCCGAAATATTCATGGGTTTGCTTGATTTATTGAAGGATGGATTCTTACCGCACCGAGAGGAGTCTCTTCTCTGAATATTCAAGATTGGCTTTCAACATTTGGTGGATCGATTCTATTTCTAAAGCATAAGGCATCTCTCTCAATGCAATTCAATCAAAATCATTAATTGGAAAAGGCTACATTTGCAATACACCTATTCTCCTTGCTAAACCCCAAATGTATATAAAATTGACTAGCGACTCTATTGGGTCACTTGCAGTGGATTATCAGATACCTTTTCAGCACATCCTGCTAATGTTTGATATGATGGAATTGTCGAGTGGTATATTATGGATCTAAGCAAAGGGTGGACATGGATTACATAATGTAGTAAAAAGTGTGATCAATCATTTGAAAGGGAATTGAAACTTTCCTAGGCTGTGTATTGGTATAGGAAACCCACTTGGAAGCATGGATCCCAAGGCTTATGTGCTCCAACAGTTCAACACAATGGAGCGTGAAAAGATGAATATTTCCTTGCAAGAAGGTGTGGATGCCACAAGGCTTCTTATTTCCAAAGGCTTCTCCCAAAGTATCGACGACTTCAATAAAAGACAAAAGTATAAGTATCATAAGGTTTGAGAACTTCAGTTATAGTAGAGTATTCAAAATTTTATGCACAATCTTCAATGTAGGCTCTCAACACTATTTTTTGAAATGTGCTTTCCACTAAGATGCAGTAACTGATATTGATGTTCCAAGAGTCACTTTATTAAAAAATTGCAGTAGATTAAAAGCACCATCACAGGCCTTGAATGCAGATGTTGGAACAAAAATTCCTTTACCCAGGATTTTATTTGTGTGGAGCATCAACAGGATGATAGTGTCTGAGTAATGATTGTTGGAGATAATATAGTTTGAGGTTTTGATATCTGTGCAGTAACACGCCTTACATTATGAATCTCCAACCAATAACGAC
The DNA here is from genome assembly GCA_900067695.1 of Picea abies. NCBI lineage: Eukaryota > Viridiplantae > Streptophyta > Pinopsida > Pinales > Pinaceae > Picea > Picea abies. Next base: position 20,189 of record CBVK0100020969.1, read on the forward strand.
TAGATTGGGCATTGTTATTATACCATGTTTTCGAGTTATGGTATTGTTGCATCATTTAACAACGAGAGTTTATTATCAAGAGTCTGCAGAGGTGCAATAAACAAAATGAAAACAACCAATATAAAATTTGATGATATTATTCATGGAAGACATCCGAAGGAAATTAATGCATAAGTAGGAATGAAACTTTCCAACCAATGTTGTTTTATATATTTTAAAAAAAATGGGAAATGGAAAATATTCAAGACAGTTCGCTTCAACTATTTCGTTCGAAAACTACCCTAACTACTCATCAAACGATTTAAAAGAAGCAACAGGCAACGAAGTGAAAGGGGGAAATTTTCTTAGGAGATATTTTTAGAAAAAAACTCTGACAGAAGTATGCTTGGAGCAGTGAGGTTTTTCTTTAAATTTATCATTCATCCTCTCTTTTAGCAAGGATTGACGGGATTGTCGACAACAGGGGGTCTTGCGAAGCAGCGAATGGATGAAGCGAGGATAAGCTTTGTTGGTTTTATATAAGGTGAAATTCTTTCTTGTCAGTTTGTTGTATTTAAGCCTAATTTGATTTTAGTGCTAATTAGTTTCTAATGTGCAGGTCCTCGCCTTGTGTTATCACCATTGTCGCTCCATCCCATTTTGGCTAAGCTTTCTTCTTCCTTTTCGCTCTTGGTCTTTCTATTGTAACCTTGTTCTAGAATGGCTAAAGACCATATACCTGGCCCAAGTCCACGTAGAGATTTGTAATTCCGGAACTCCATGAATTGTATGAGCAGAAATTTTAACTTGAGATCAAAACCCTTACGCTTTAAATTTATTTCTTATTTGTTTTTTGTTAAATCTTAGTTTTCTTTATCTTTATTAATCCAATATCTTAAATTCAAAATAAAAAGGGAAATAAATTCAAAAGAAAATAATGAATTATGACTATTGTAACATGTTGTATATAAGCTCCTCTCATGTTATTTATTTTGTATAAGTTTTGTTGTCTTTCTTTATCCAATTGTTTAGTTTCTTTTGTGACTTATCTTCTTTTAACTTAAAGGAAAATAAAATGTCTAAACATTACATTGTTTATAAATAATTTTGATAATTAATGAATTAATTTATTGTTTAACAAATTCCTCTTTTAACTAACCCCTTTACAATTAACTTCCCTTTACCTTTTCATTAAATTTTGCTTTAGTTACTTTTTGTTAAAATAAATACAAAACAAAAGACTTTTAATTTTTAATTTTATTGTTTCATTTTCTTTAGTAAATTAAATTTTGTTATTTCAAATCTATAAAAGCCCTTGCCCGGGGTAAGTCATGATCCTCCTCTCCCTCAACATCAGAGGGGTTGGAGGACCCCTGAAACTTGCCTCCATGAGAAGACTCCTTGAGAAGACCCACCCGTCTATTATCTTTCTTCAAGAAACTCTAGTGGATGCAACTGATGCTAGGGATTTTATGTACAAGCTTCGACCGAACTGGATGGCCTACGCGGCAAGCTCAGTAGGCAACTCAGGAGGCCTACTTGCCTCCTGGGATCCTACCCTTTTTGATATTTTACATGTGCTAAGTCCAGGGGGGATTCTACTTTCAGGTACCTGCTTTGAAATGAGAACAAAGATGACTCTTATCAATGTCTACGAACCTTGTGCTGAACGAAGAACCTTCTGAGAGCGACTCGATCGACTAGGCCTCTTGGCAATAAAGAATCTCATCATTGCGGGAGGCTAAAACCTGACTACTTGTTCCAGGGAAATTTGGGGAGAGAGGGCAAAGACTGACCCACTCTCGGAATTTTACAAGCACTTTTTTTCCAAAAATACCTTAGTGGATTTGAAGCCAGCAGAGTTAATGCCCACTTGGAGAAATGGGAGAGTGGGATCAGCAAGCATTGCTAAGAGACTTGACATGTTCATGGTGGCTGAAGATTTTCTCACGCCCACATCTAGATTCCAAGCTTGGGTAGAACTTACATATCTCTCTGATCACGCACCAATCTATCTACAGATAGGAGAAGGAGAAATTGGAGCTAAACAACCATTTAAGTTTAATCCAGCATGGCTGAGGGAGGAATCCTTTGATCTTTTGGTTAGATCGGTGTGGGTTGACCCTACCATTACTATTCAAGGAGACGCCCAGGGAAATCTGGCGAGGAAACTATTGCGTTTAAAAGTCGATTCCATTATCTAGTTAAAAGAAAAAAAGACAAAGGAAAAGGCAGAAATGTGCAGATTAGAATAGGAACTGGAGGAACTACACCGATTAAAGGCATTGGATGCTTGTAAAGTTGATCTATACCATAAAATATTATGTTTAGAAGAATCTCGAAACAAATTCCTTCGTGAGGACGAAGATAGATGGCGCTTGAAGAGTAGAATGCTATCGCTGGCAGGCGAGGACAAAAACACATGTTTCTTCCACATAGTTGCCAGTTTTCGCCGAACTAAAAAATTCTTGTGGGAAATTGAGGATGAGGGTGGTAGGCTTCATCATACTATAGCAGACATCAAATATGTGGCTTATAATCACTTCAAAGCCTTTTAATAGGAAGCAATAGCTCCAAATCTCAACGCACAGATTGAAATAGCAAGACTCTTCCCAAAGATGGTATCAGACGAGGAGGCCAAATTTTTAGAAACCCCCTGCACAAAAGAGGAAATATTAGAGGTGATCAAAGGCTTCAAAAAAGAAAAAAGCACAGGACCCGATGGTTGGTCTGTAGAATTAGACCTCCACTTCTTTGATATTGTGGGACAAGATCTATTGGACGTCGTGGAGGATACGAGATCCATAGGGGTTGTAAAAAACCATCTAAACAACACTTCATTGTTCTGATCCCCAAATCAAGCCTTCCAAGGTAGTTTGCAGACTTTCACCCCATCTAGCTCTATAATATGTGCTACAAAAATATTTCTAAGATTATCGCCAAAAGGATCCATCCTATCCTCTCCCGGGCACTTTCTGAAGAACAACTAGGCTTCCTTAAAGGGAGACAAATTCTTGATGCCATTGGCATCGCTTAGGAGTGCCTTCATAGTATAAAGACAAAAAATCTCCAAGCCATCCTTCTAAAGTTGGACCTTAAAAAGGCATTTGATTGTATAAACTGGAATTTTCTACGTCTCATCCTATTATAATGTGGTTTTGGGGTGATCACCACCAACTGGATAATGGGTTGTATTTCCTCAACCACCTTTGCAGTCCTGATCAATGGGGAAGCGACAAAATTTTTTCACTGTGAGAGAGGGCTCTGACAGGGCTGCCCCCTATCACCCCTTCTTTTCATCTTGGTCCTGGAGAGCCTCAGCATTTTACTAAAAAAAAGCTAAGCGGAAGGTCACCCGACAGGCATTAAAGTTTCGAGGCTGCTTCATATTCTGCATCTTCTTTTCGTAGACAACGTGATCATCATGACCAATGCAAATTTGTTTGAATGGACAGAGATTCACACTCTTATTAATACTTTATGCTTTGTTTCAGGATTGGAGATCAATTACCATAAATCAATTTTCTTGGCTTTGGGAGCTTGAGAAGATACACTGTCTAAAATAAAAGTGATGTTCGACATCGACTCTCGAGACCTAGCGGAGGGGTTCAGATATCTTGGGTCCAACATCAAACCATCCAGCTATACAACAAAGGATTGGAGTTGGCTAATTGAAAAGTATGAGAGCAGAATCCATCATTGGTGCAACATACTGCACTCGCTGGGAGGTAGATACGTTCTAATCAAGGCTGTCTTGGAAAGCCTTCCTATGTACTGGATGGCCCTGGCACAGATACCTCTTTCTGTTCTAAAGACTCTTCAGCAAGAGATATTCACCTTCCTCTAGACAGGTAGCAAACAAAACAAAGGTTACCATCTTTGCATGTGGGAGGCGATCTCAAAACCCAAATCGTTGGGAGGTTAGGGAATAAGAAACTTGCTTATCTTTTACAGGGCAATCTCGGCAAATATCCTCTAGATAATTTTGATGGCTCCGGGCTTATGGAGAAAGGTAATTAAAGACAAGTATATCTCTCACCTTCCGGTTCATGTCTGGATCAGATCGGCCTCGACTACTCCTCCGAGTGGCTCTCAAACCTGAAAACATATTCTTAAATCGCTTTCAATCATCCTAAAGTGGATCGCTTGGAAACCTGGAAGTGGATCTTTGATCGAAATTGGTTGGGACTCCATCCTAGGCTTGGGGAATAAGTCAATGTTCTATCCTCCTCTCTTGGCTCGTTTACATATTAAGGGTTTTCATTATTTGTATCAACTCGTACACTCCCACAACAGCGGACAGATAGGCGAAAACTGGATTAAAGGCACCTTTCTGAAGCTTGAACCGAATCTAGAAGCGGAATGGAACTGTTACATGCAGCAATTGACTAGAGCAGGAATCCACCTTCTGGAGTGGTCGGACTCCCTCATCTGGATGGGACGAGATAACTCAGGCATTTTCACAGTAAAGAATGCTTACCATGCAATTGCTACCAAATTTTGGAGTCAACACGTTGAAGCCTGGCGCAATAACTTTTGGAAGGGGCATTGTCCCATGAAAATTAAACTCTTCATTTGGCTCCTGATAGAAAACAAACTCCTCGTATGGTATAATCTTCAGACCCGTGGCTGGGCGGGCCCAAATTGCTGCATACTGTGTAAACAGGAAAGCGAATCGATCCATCATTTATTTATGCGATGCAATTTTTTCTGCCTGATCTGGAAACAACTCAAATTGGTTTTAAATCTAGCTGAGTCTTAGACAGGTACCACAGTGCCACATTGCTTTTGAAATTGGTTGGTCTCCAACAAAAACCACCTGACGCTACCAACATATCTTTGTTGGCACATCTGGAATGCCAGAAACGCAGCTCTATTTGAAGAGAGATCCCCATCGATTCCAAGGGTAGTCAACAACATTTTAGTATAGGTGGCCACTTCTAGAATTAAATCCAAAGATCCGCCCATTTGCAGACCAAAGAAAACTCTTTCGACTGACAAAGCAGTAGCCTGGTTCGATGGTGTTGCAAAAGAAGGAGGTAATCTCTGCAGGGCTGGAGGAAAAATCCTCTTAAACTCACACTCTTTTATCCATTGGACCCTTAATTGTGGACAAGGCTCTAATATGAATGTGGAACTAATGGGGGCGTGGGCTTCTCTCATCCTGGCTCAAAGACTGGATATCAACGAGCTGTTATTTCTTGGCAACTCCAAAGTCATTATTGACTGGCTTAATGGTCAGGCTGATCTCCAAGTGGCATCACTGGAGTGTTGGAAAGAAAGAACAAATGAAGCAACATGACACATAAAGAATCTTCCTGTCTCTCACATCTACAAGGAGGATAATAGCGAGGCAGACACCCTATCAAAAAAAGCGTTGACACTGCCCCCGGGACATCTTTGATTTTCACAGTGGGAGGATGGAAACAAGGGTCCCTCCATCTCACTAACGCTATGAAGGTAGTCAAAATTCCAGCTTTCTGTTTATTTTTTTGATCTGTTGCGGAAGATAGTAGAGATCCGAGATAGGAAGCCTTTTAGATTGGACATAAATTACGCATACATTGCAAGAAAATAGACTTGTATCGATTACTTAACTGTATATTTTTATATCCTTTTGAATATAAAGAGCATTTTTTCTCGTGGAAAAGTCAAAAAAAAACTCCCACATAAAAGCTATAAAATTATAAATCACATAAAAATCAAATATTGTTAAAAAGTAAAATACAAGGCGAAAGGACTCACGCTTGGACTATAGGTTAGAGGAGATTTAGCCTGGAGTTCAATGTGTCTTCTTGTCTCGGGCTTTAAGCCTAGGGTGATATTCCCGTCTCTTCCCGCCTAGCCCCATGGGAGGTTGAAATGTTGGTGTTGGGGATTCTCTAGTTCCTTGACGTCAACAGGCGCCAGTTTTTGACAATGGTCGGCGTTGAGGGAATTTTGCTTATAACGTTGCAGTCAAAGAAACACTTGATCTCCTTCTGCAAATTGATGTTTAGAGCGACCTTGATCTGCATGTTGCTTCATGCCATTATGGGCCATGACCAAATTCTCTTTGAGGGTACGGAGAATAGCCTCTCAAATTCTGAGGCGTAAAAAGCACATTTATATTGTTTGAGGAAAACTTGGTGTTGAAAGAGTAGATGGAGAACTCGATCCACATGAGCAAGATGGGTTGTCCAAGTTTTACTATGGATGAGGATATCATCAAAGAAAACTAAGACAAAATGATGGAGAAAAGGATAGAGGAAATGATTCATGAGGCTTAGGAAAGTGGAGGGAGCATTACATAAGCCAAAGGGCATGACCAAAAACTCATAGTGTCCCTCATGAGTTTGAAATGCAGTCTTAGGAATTTTTTCCTCCTTCATATGTATCTGGTGGTAGCCAGAATGAAGATCAAGTTTAGTAAAGAACTGGGCACCACTCAATTCATCCAAGAGGTCATCAATTATAGGAATGGGAAATTTGTCTTTAATGGTGAGTTTTTTTAGGGCGCAGAACTCAGGACACATGCGCCAAGAGCCTTCTTTCCCATGTCCACATGAGAAGAGTAGGGGCTCATACTAGGACAAATAACACCTGTGTTGAACCATTCTTGAACAATTTTCTCAATTTCATTTTTTTGGAAAAATGGATGACGATAGGGACAAATATTGGGAGGAAGGCTTACAGGGACAAGGGGAATGGAATGATCATGAACACCATAGGAAGGAGGGATTCCTTGGGGAGTGGAAAAAACAACTTGATGTTTGGAGAGGATGGATTGGAGGTCCTGCAGCACAAAGGGTGTCTTAGTGGCTTAAATGGCATGGAGTTGTGCAATAATGCCAGAATGACCTTTTTTTAGTATCTTTTCCATGCGATGGGAACTGATGATCTCTGGGGAATTGGTGATGATGCCTTGGAACTTATATTGTTGGCCCTCCTGGTGGAATTGCATGGTTAATTCCTTAAAATCCAAGAGAATGGGACCCAAAGTCCTTAGCCATTATGCACCCAACACAATGTCACAACCACCCATGTCGATAACAAACATATGGGATTTCATGTGGTACTAACCAATTTGGAGACCCACATTTTCACAACATCCTCCACATTTCATGGACCCACAATTGACAATCATGATTTGAAAATTATTGATGGCACAGATATAGCAATTAGTTTCTTGGGAAATGCAACGATGAATAAAATTATGGGTGCTTCCACTATCAACAAGAATGATGACCTTTTGATGCTTAATGTAACCAATCAGCTTAAGGGTTTGGGGACCCGAGAAGCCAATGAGAGCATTCAGGGAAATGATTGGTTCAACTTCGGGTGGGTCGGAGGGAGGGGTCATGTCAGTGGGTTCAGGTGATGTAGCCACAAGGGGAGACTCAACATTGTCTTCTGAAACATCCTCCGAGATGGCGATAAAAAACTTTTGTTCCTTACACTTGTGCCCAAGAAAATATTTGTCATCACAATTATAACAAAGCCCTTTGAGTTGTCGTTCAGCCATTTCTGCCCTGGTCAATTTCTGGATCTTTAGTGGAGTAGAAGGATGAGTGGGAGTGATTGGTTTAGTGTGAGGAATAAAGGAGGGTTTTTGAGTTTGAGAAGAGACAACATGTTGTGCTTCCTTAGCTCTTTTAGTAGCTTCCACCCAACTCTGAGGCCAAGCCATGAGGACATGGGCATGAATCTCATCCTTGAGGCCACTGATAAAAAATTCTCAGAAAAAAGCATCAGACATGCCCTCTGTATGGAAATCCAATCGCTCAAAAGCGACCATAAAGTTTTCCACTGTGCTAGATTGTTTCAACTTGGTCAAACAACCTAACTGGTTGGTGCAGTGTCAAAGCCTTCATAAATCTCTGCCACAAATTGTGTCCAAGCCACATACCCTTGGCGGGCATTTTTTCTCCATTGCCAACATTCTTGATCTAGATGGAGAACACCATACCAGAGTTTGGCCAACTCATTTGTAATGCCATACAAAGAGAAATAATGTTCCATTTGAGTTACCTAGCCAGTGGGATCTGAGCCATCAAATTTGGTCACATCCACACGCAGAAGGCGTAGGTCACGCTGAAAGTGATGGGGCTGAAAATTCTAGAAATGAGAGGAAGTTTCACCTTCAGGTTGCAAAGGTAGGTCCGAGGAGGGAAAATCTGCAGGGATATGCAACTTAGGGCAGATCATCGTAGTGAAAAAGGCAAGTTGGGTATTGAAGGATTCAAGCTGGGTAGCGAGGTCTTGTTTGATGTCTTCCATTTTGGCGTCGATGGAGGAATACATGTTTTTATTGATGGTGGAAACATTGGCACTGATCTGTCTCACTTCTTGTTGGGTCTCTGTGAAATTATAGTACAAGGAATTGAAGCGAGCTTCCAAGTCTTAGTTACGGGTGTGGGCCACGATGAAGAGGGAAAACGACAAGGGATGGGTGGGACCACACATAAAATGGGTTATGGGTGAAGTGTATCATGACGATCAGGGCGATGAGGGGAATCCAATGGGGTAAGGCCCAAATAAGGGTGTTGGAAGGGAGTTGGGTCCACGAGAAAAAAATTGTTGAAAAATGATAGGTATGACTGTGATAAGGGCGAAGAGAGGAATCCAACGAGAATAAATGCCCAAATTATTAACCGGAACAAATGCGTAGTAATTTTGCAACTCGAATGTAGGAGACACAATTGTGCGGCAATAGATCTTGTCTATTCTGTTTTTGTTTCCATCCCAAGGGTTAGGGTATTCAAGGGTTCTACAGACAAGGGTTTTCTCTATGTTATAGCTCTCTGATATACGTGTGGGGTCCAATAGTAGTACTTGACCCAATATCTCAGGGAACCAACTAAGGAGGCTAGACCATGCCCTTAGTTGTACTACCCGACTACCCAGGTACTAGAGAGTATCTTCCCGAGTGTTGTTCTCGGTGGCACTATAACAGTCAGGCAATCGATCGATTTATCTATGGAGGGCTTCAGGAGATCTAGGCCGATCCGTATACATGTGTTGTCTGATGCACTACCACTCGAAGGAGTACCAACAGGGGTTACAAGGGTGGCCAACAGATGTGCGATTAAGTACCACTTGTATTTCCTGTGTGTATGAATCCCCGACCGCGGGTTTATGCGCATAACGACATAATCTCTGTAGCTTTAAGACATCAGAATATGTCTCTACCCTAAAAAAAAAAGTAACCTACAATTTTCTCCCAAGGAAGGTGCTCTGATACCAGTTGTAGTATTCCAGATATAAAATAGTATGCATGATAGAAATAATTAGCTAAAAATGGCAGTGAAACAATGATATAACCACAACAATACCACAACAATACCACAATAATACCAAAATAACACCAAAAATAAAACTTTGATTATTGAGAGCAATGTTCACTTGCCTCTTCGAGGGGGCAACCTCCAGTAAAGCAGAGATCTATTACAATAATATCCAAGACAAAACTTCTCATACCCTCTACTCATATTTATATTAAATATGTCTATCTAAAATAACCATCTAGAGGAAGATCCTTCTAAAAGCAGAACCTTCTATTAGGCCTTCTTACATTTGACTTATTCTTCCTTATTGCTAGGCCTTATTAATATTGGCCTTTATTACATAAAAAGATATTATTCTAACTACATGAGGGGTTAGGTCCCTAATAATGGGACTCTCTTTGACCCATATGGGCAACCTGTTATCCCAATTAATTAAGGAGGAGGTGAGGATCTCCTTGATCCACATGGGAAATCTATTAACTTTATAGATTTATGACTTTTGCATCCGAATTTAGACCATATACCCCCTTAAATTCATATCAAGGGTATAGAGATTTGGGTCTTGAGCTTGTTTCTCTTGAGGACAAATTCTCTCACGTGCCCAAGAAACCTTCCATGGTGGGAGAAAAGAAAGACGACAAAACAAGAGATCCTTTCAAAATGTTGCTCGAGGAAGCCCTTGAGTGACAGATAAATGAGATGATGGACAACTTTGCACAAATCCTTCGACGGATGTTGACAAGCGATGCAGCTACCTCAAACAGAGACGCCACCCCCTTCAAGGTACAAATCAATTTTCATATTCCTATATTCAAAGGTAAAATAGATGCGGATGTTGTAGATAAATGGTTAAACCTTCTAGAAGGGTATTTTTTTGTCCACAACTTTTTCAATAGAGAAAAGATTACATTTTCACTCCTCAAGGTCGTTCCCCATGTCAGAGGTTGGTGGGAGACTTTTTGTGAGCAAAAGGAAACAGAGGGATATACATTATTTGTAGTTTCACCCACTCGGGGTTCCTTCAGGGATGTTATTAAGGAACAATACTACCCTCTTGGAAGTTATGAAAACTTATAAACAAGATGGACCACACTGCGACAAGAAAGAGACCAAACAGTGTTGGAGTTCACCAATGTCTTCCATACCTTGCGCACCAAGCTGGGTATCAAATACTTTGAGCGACATCTGGTGCTCAAGTACTATGGTGATCTGCATAGATACATCCAAACATAAATGGATTTTCTGGACATTTCTTCCTTGGGCACGTTCTATTGATATCCTGTCAAAATTGAGGAGAAGCTTAAACAAAAGACACAACAGTTTGGGTCTGCAAACCCCTCACAGCAAAAGCAGAGAAAAGGCAACCCCAACTCGCAGAACAAAGCAAAGAGCAAGGATGGGCAACCTCAAGATAACTAGTCCAAACCGTAAACAAAGAAGGACAATGGAAAGATAAAAAAAGACACTAGGAAATGTTGCGAGTTCCATAAGAGCCCCTGGCATAACATTGTTGAATGTCGCTCAAAGCAATCATTGGTGGCCAAGGTGAAGGCCTTTGAATTAGATGCAAGATCCTACTTAGAGTCAGAACCAGAAAAAAGGGAGACAAATCATTGATGTAGAACCCAGTGCCATTTTTGCTACTGCCACCAAGGTCCATCCCGATGAACTTAATGAACCAAAGGAAGGTGAGTACCTCTTTCATTCACAAATGTGGTTGAAGAGTACTCCACTGCACTTCGTCATTGATAGCAATAGCCGAAAGAACCTCATATCAACAGAGGTCGTCAAGCGGCTGGCTTTGCTGACATCACCACACCTGCAACCATACACCATCGGATGGCTCCGCCAAGGGAGCGATCTCCGTGTCCTCCAACAGTGTCGCCTGGCCTACAACATCAAACCCTTCAAAGATGACGTATTATGTGATGTCGCCCCCCTTGAAGTTTGTGATGTTCCTTTGGGCCAACCTTATTTGTGGAAACATCATGTTGTATATGAGTCTAGGCCTCATAGTGTTATTATTACTTTAGATAGGAGATTATACAGTTTACCAGAGATAGTCCCATCTACCGCCATTTCATCGATCGCTACCAAGCAATGCATGAAGGTCATCTCTCATACTGGGAAGTTTGTCTTCTTCATGATTCACAATTAGAGTGAGTGGAAGGTTGCAGCTAAATCCATAGCCTCCACGACATATCTCTCCACGCAGCAGAAGCAAGTGGATAAGGTCATGGAAGAATACAAAGACATCTTCTTCTCACCCATTGGGGTACCTCTACACTGTCAAGTCAACCACTCAATCGATCTGACCCCCGATGCACCACTATCGAATGGGCCAGTCTATCACCGCTCTCTGTCAGAAAATGAGGAAATCAAGTGCCAGATTCAAGAGCTACTCAAAAAGAGGCACATCTGCCCAAGCTCATCACCTTGTGGAAGCCCAATCATGCTTGTGTAGAATAAAGAAGAGTCTTGGAGACTCTGCATTGATTAACGGGCCCTAAATAAAATCACAGTCAAGAACCTGTACCCAATTCCCCAAATTGATGATCTCCTTGACCAACTCAAGGGGGGCAAATTTTTCAGTAAGATTGATTTGAAGTCCAACTACCACCAGGTTCCAATAGAGGAGACTGATGTATGGAAGACTACCTTTAAGTCCAAAGAAGGTCTTTTTGAATGGTTGTTCATGCCTTTTGGCTTGACAAATGCCCCAACAACTTTCATGAGGATGATGGACGATATATTGTGGCCTTTCACCAATTCTTTTGTGCTAGTGTATTTGGATTACATCATCATCTTCAACAAGAATTCGTCAGAACACTTGTATCACATTCAACAAGTTCTGCACACTTTACAACAACACAAGTTATATGCAAATTTGAAAAAATGCTCATTCGACATGAACAAGGTCCAGTACCTAGGCTACATTATTGATGAGCATGGGGTGCATGTTTATCCAACCAAGATCCAGGTCATCTGTGATTGGCCAGCCCCAACCACACTCACTGAGCTCCAGAGCTTCTTAGGCCTTGCCAATTTCTATCATAGGTTCGTGTTGGGATTCTCCCACATTGCATGGGCCCTTAGCCAAGTGACTAGGGGCGGTGGAAAGAAAAATTCAGGTGGGGCCAGTCACAACAAAAAGTGTTCGATGATTTAAAGCAACGCTTGCGCTCAACCTCGGTGCTCTCATTACCCAACCTGCATCAGCCATTTAAGATTGAGACACATGATTTAGAATATGTTATGGGCATAGTTCTCACTCAACATGGACATCCCGTGGCCTATCAGAGTGAGACACTATCGGATATTGTTTGTAAGTACCCCACTTACAACAAAGAAATGTACTCCATTGTACAAGCCTACCCCTACTGGAGGCATTGCATTCTCTAGAAGGAGACATTCATCCACACTAATCATAATCCTCTACAATTCATGAATACATAAGAAAAAATGCATAATGACAACTGTTGGAGCCGCCTTTGTTTTTTAGTCTGTTTAAAATTTCATATCTTAATGTTTGAAATCGAAAGTCGGTTTTCATATTTTTCCCAAAATCTCAGAAGTCTCATCACGCAAGCAGCAATGGTTATCATGCTCTCAAGGCATGATTTATTTTTTAATCGTTTCAACGAGTCTCTACTTTTGAATCTCGGGATGTCGCATGTTGGGAGTTATAGATCACATAGTTTACAAGTCCCGAGGGGCGAAACGACGAACTAGTTTTAAAAAGTTACCCAGATCCTTACCAAGATTAAAAATACCCTAAACCGCAGTTAAGCGTCATCGGGATTTCGTGTCTCAGTGTTTGCTAGCTCCAAAAGTCTTACCGTCATAACCCAGATAGTTGAAACCGCAAGATTCTTGTTTTAGTAACCCGGGTTAATGTTAAAGGTAAAAAGTTTAGCCGCGGTTAAGCTCCTTCGGGAATTCGCAACTCAACGTATTTTCCCTCAAAATTTATACCTTCAAAGCGTCGAGTCACGAAGTTGCGATAAAAACAGAAACGTAATTAATTAAAAACTTAATCCGGTCTTATCCTCGAATTTAATTAAATCATATCATCGTGATCTCGCAATTTCGCAAGTCGGCATATGAGCCTCCCGGAAGCTATACCTTCGAAGCTCCGAGTCGCGAAGTCGCGATCTCGTGATTTCGCAACTCGGCATACGAGCCTTCCGGAAGCTATACCTTCGAAGCTCCGAGTCGCGAAGTCACGATATAAATAAAAACGTAATTAATTAAACACTTAATCTTGGTTACGTTTTGTATTAACCAAAGCTAATTATCGCAATCTCGGGTCTTAGAGGTTAAAAGGGTTAAAGCGAAAACTCACGATGAGGCAAGTGCCAAAAGATTAATTAAACATTCAAAAAGGCCCGATTACTTAAGTTAAGCCAGCATTACTAGTCTTCTAATATGAAAATTAATAGGCACAGTTTACGAGGAAATTTAAAACTTTCCCTGTGCCAACTCGCACTACGAACTGTCAAAATCTAAGACATTAATTGAAAACGAGGCGCATCGACAAGTAAGGATTTGGTTTTTATTTCTAAACTGAAGAACGATTTGACCATTCTGTTCCTAAGGACGACCTAGCTTTAAATGGTCGAAGGCATGTATCTTTTATTTCTTGTCACAAGTTTCATTTTTATTCTACGCAGAGCAAACCTTTCTAGAGCGAACTAATTTCTATATGTATACATATTGTTATCGCAGGAGAGCTAAAGTAGAATACCCCACCATGGCCCCGCGAAAAGCGTCTAAAGCCACTGTTGAGGTTTCAGGGCAAGGTTCAAACAACGTTTCTGATACTTCACCTCGAAGTGTCGACTCTATCAGAACCTGGTCACATATTCCTGAGGTTCTACAGTCTGAATTAGTAAGTATTTTAGATGATTCTAATGGAAATGAAAAAGACGACATGATCACCAAGTATAAGATCGTCGTCCAGGCTCAAATGCATAAAGTGGCGGCTAGGCCACGTCTGCTCCCTTATTACGATATGGTCCGGTGGGCATTAGACCATGTGGATATACCAACCAGAACCATCATCAACGAGCAGAGGGTCACCATTGGGACTTTCAGACCCGAACAATTGCAGGCTATGTACAAGTTGCCAACCATGTCAAACTTTGTTTACAATGCTGAATTCCTGGAGAATTTTAAACAGAAGGAATGTGTGCAATACGACAAGACTATGTCTAGTTTAATCAAAGATTGGGTTTCACACCCTGCGAAGTTCAAGGTGGAGTGTAACAATATATATTCGATAGCCTCTCTGGAACCACAGTTCAAATATATCGCTATGATGACCTGTAGACTATATGGTAGAGAGGACACCACACATTTTTTCCTTCAGTGGGTGCCTCTAATTCACACGGTCATCGAGGGTTGTTCCTTCGACTGGGCTAAAATGTTGTCTGATAGTTTGACCAATCGAGTTATAGAGTATCGGGCACAGAAGGAGAGTGGAAAGATTGCTTCATTCTTTATGTCTGCGTATAGTGAGATCGGAAGAGC
>CBVK0100020970.1:0-34965 GCA_900067695.1 Picea abies
CACCTCCTTTAGCCGACATCTCGTATAGGGTTATATTCAATTATTTTCTTGCTTTCGAAATATTCTAATCTTGTCAAAGGTCATAATGGAGGTTAATACCTCCCGTAGCTACCATAATATCAATAGTATTCACATTCATTTTTTCTACTTCAAAATCAAAAGCAGCAACACTAGATAAAATAAATCTAATAAAATTTAACTTGGCAACAAGAGAAAAATTTTCACCAAAGTCAATTCATAGTACCTGAGAATAACCTTTTGTTACTAATCGAGCTTTGTATTATCCAATTTTCCTTCCACATTCAACTTCTTCTTAAACACCCATTTGCTACCAATGGGATTTCTCCCAGTCAACAAATCCACTAGATCCCAAGCCTCATCCTTGTCTAAGGCTGCCATTTCTTCAACCATGGCCCTTTTCCATAGTTTTCCATCCTCTAAATCCACTACCTCACTAACAGTTCTAGGATCATTATCAGTAATAAATAAAGCAATATTTGAACGAAAATAGAGTGGAATATACATTTTTGGTTATCTTCTTTCCCAAACCAATCTCCTCAATACTGGAGTATGAGGCTCTTCTTCTTCTTATTCTCGTTCTTTTGTAGATTCTAATTCATTATCCTTCAATTCAAACTCTATTTTCTCTGGTTCTTCCTCCCTAAGTAGGACTTCTTGTTTGACAAAATCTTTGATTTCTCCAAATACCACATCTCAGTTATACACTAACTTCCCAGTTTCTTGGTTCCAAATCTTATAACCTTTTAGACCATCTTTATAACCAATAAAGATACACTTTTCGGCCTTTTATCAAGTTTACTCTTGTTTTCCTTTTGAACATGTACATGGGAATCATAGCCAAATACCCTGAGATATGTAGGAGAGGGTTTCTTCCCAGTGCATACCTCGTGTGGAGTCTTTTCATCCAGAGCTGATGAGGGTGATCGATTGACTAGGTAACATGCGGTACCTATCACTATCTCTACCCAGAATTCTTGTCCTAACCCAACACCACTAAACATGCTCCTTGATTTTTCCATTACCATCATGTTCATAATTTCTGAAACTCCATTCTTCTAAGGTATGGAGTAGTCTTTTTCCTTGATATTCCTTACTTCTTACATAATTCCTTGAATTCATTTCCGCAGAACTCTCCACCATTATCCATCCTTATCACCTTAATTCTCTTCTCTATCTGATTCTCCACAAGAGCCTTAAACTCTTTGAATTTTTCAAAGACTTCATATTTATTTCCGAGGAAATGAATCTGTGTATTCCTCGAGAATTCATCTATAAATGAGACATAGTACATAGATTTTCCCAGTGATGGAACCAACACAGATCCAAACACATCATTGTGCACCAACTATAAAATTCCCTCTTCCCTCGTAGCACGAGAAGAAAATCTTGCACGATTATGCATCCCATATAAACAATGTTCATAGAAAAAAAAATTAAGAGAGAAATTGGCCATACCTTCAACCATACCTTTACAATGTAGTTCTTAAAGGCCCTTCTCTCCTATATGCCCCAACCTTTGATACCACAACATAGTCTTTTCTTCGGAGACTGTAGGAGTGTTTTCTTCTTCAACTCTAATCTAAGGAACAATAGAATTATTTCACTTATCACTAATAGTGCTTCTCAATAGCTTATACAGAATTCCAATCCGAACTCCCTTCAACAACACCATTTCCCCTCAAACCATCCTGAAAGTTTCTTTTTCAAACATTGTTTTTAACCTACATCATCCATCTTGCTTACATAAATCTAATTTCTGGCCAATCCTGGGATGTACAGAACACCATGGAGTTTTCTAATCCTACCATCCATGAGCTTCAACTTGACTTTTCCCCATCCTATTATTTTGGTTGTCAAATCATCTCCTAGAAAAATGACACCTCCATCATACCTTTCATATTCGCAGAACCACTCCCTGTGGGGAGTCATATGAAAGGATGCACCTGAGTCAACTAGCCATACCTCATGTTCTGCACGAGTGCTTGAAGAAGCCAAGTACATGTCCCCTCCTCCGTCCACAAAGATTTTTTCTTTTGTAGTAGGAGCATCATCATATCCCTTCCCTCTCTCAACACTTTTGGATCTACAATGTTTCTTGTAATGCCCTTCTTTTCCACATCTCCAACATACATTTACAAAAATTTTGGGATATTTAGGTCTTCACCTAGATTTAGATCTCCCACTTGAGGACTTAGATATATTTCTTTCTTGGGAGAATCCTCTTGCAAATAAATCATATGTGCTCTTGCGTTCCATGTTTTTCCACCTCATCTCCTCCGACAACAAGGATGAGACCACATCATCAAAACTTAAAGTAGTTGAGTTACTACCTATGGCCACAACTAGACTATCCCAGGAGTCTGGTAAAGAGAACATAAAATGATACACTTATATTCATTAGAAATCTCAATATCAATAGATAATAATTGACTTATCACACTATTGAAGGCATTCAGATGCTTTGCACATAGTCTCCATCTTTCATCCTCAGGTTGTACAACTTCTTTCCCAGGAACAGTGTGTTTACTAGGGACTTAGATTGATACAAAGTCCCTAAATTATTCCATAAATACTTGGTTGTAGCTTCCCCTGACACATTCAATAGTATCGAATCTAAGAGACACAACTGGATTGTGCTCTTCACCTTTCGATCCAACTTTTCCCAGTCTTCTATTGACATTCTTTTAGATGCAATACTTGGATCCACAGTGACCAATGGAATTTTGTCCACCAAGAGATCTTCCATATTGAGCTTCCACAGCTGAAAACTTTTCCCATTAAATTTATCGATCTCTATTTTTGAACTACTCACCATTTATTTTCACCACAAGAATCGATACCACAGAGCTCCCACTATAAAAATCTTTATCACAGACCCAAGCCAAACCCCTGACCACAAAGGCATCCCCGTGAAGCCAATAATTGTTTTGATACCAAATTCATATTTTAACCTTGTACAATAAATTATTGCAAATGGATTCTTCATAAAAACAGAAAAGATATAATGTTACACGCACACATTACACAAAGATTTTACCTTGTAAACCAAAACCAGGAAAAACCAACAACCTATTTAGAGTCGCACCTCTAATTATTTTATTAATCATCTATCTTCATTGTTTATAATACAATATATATAGGGTCTCATGGAATCAAAAACCCCTAATCCATTGACACGGATTAGTCAACAACCCTATTTCCTTAACCGGAATTAGAAAACCATCAGTGAAAAATTGTGTGTTGAAAACCACTAAAAATGGACGCCGAAAACCACCAAAAACATAATTTGGGGGCTCCACCCCCTGTGAGCCCCCCGCATGCCCAACATAACACAACATGTGGGGTTTTTCATGCAAAGAATATAACACATACCCAACACCAACAAATTCGTTGGTTTTCTATCTGGCACACTAGCACCAAAAATTACAGTTCTAGGATCCATTATGCACATGGAGCCATGCACCCATGAAGCATAAAGAGAGGAGTGTTGGAAGATGAGGACTTCAAGGGGGTGTATAAAGAACTACAATGAAAAAAATAACAAACAAATGTTGATCACCATCTCCAATATCTATTACTCTCAAAGATGGGAAATCTTTATGTACCAAAGGAAGAAAGAGTACAACTAATCAAGGAGGCTCACAACTCCAAGGTTACTAGTCATTTTGGTTTTAGAATTACTATGGCTAACTTGCATAGGTATATTTATTGGCCTGAGATGTAAGAATATGTAGTTATATTTAATATAGGTGGTATTTTATGTTGCATCGACAAGATTAATAAAAGGAATAAAGTACTATATAGTTCACTTCTAGTCCCTAAGAGGCCATGGGAAAGCATATGCATCAATTTTGTTGAGGAGAAGAAGAGGGCATGACTACTTGTATGTGTTAATAGACATGTTAATGAAGATGTCTATTTTTATGGCTTGTAAGAAGACCATCAAAAGACAATAAGGTGTAATCTTATTTATTAAAGGGTATGGTTTGGGATTCCAAGGAGCATATTTCTGATAGAAATACTAGATTCCTCAATGTATTTGGACTTCATTGTGGGAGAAGTTACATGCTAAATTGAAGATATCCACTACCTTTAACACATAGAATGATGGGAAAATATGGGTGTTGAGTAGGAATTTTGTTAATATTTTGAGAGTTTACAATCATAAACAACCAAGGGCTTGGGATGAAAAAATTATTTCCATACAACATTATTATAATAGAGTTCTCCATGCTTCCATCGATAAGTCACTTTTTGAAAATTATTTTGGATATATGCCACGATCACCATTGTATACTATATATGAACAACCTGAAGTAGCGGAAATAGACTCAAGTAATGCAATGATGGATCTGAAAGGGATTGGATCCATTGGTGAGGAGCAAAGAGATTTTCACTAGTGGTTAACGTTCGATTCTCATTAGGGATTTTCTTGGAGCCATGGGTTCAACTTGAGGAAGTGTTCAAATGTGTGGTTATGACCATAAATATTATATTAAATTATCTCATGATCTATTCACACATAAGTGGATCAAATACCACCCCCATTTCCATCATTTTTTTCCCAAAGGTGTTGGATCCAATGGTGAGGAGTGAGGAGTTTTTAACCATTACGAAAAGGTTCAATTCCCATGAAGGTTTTCTATGGAGACATGGTGATCCAAGATATTTTCATCAATGACTTATTAAAATAATTATATTAAAGAGTGTAAATGAAAGCTTATGTGGAACATCATTAAAGAGGAAATAATCATGGAGAAAATATGAGAAGAAGAGCAAGAACACAAGACATGATAACGAAGTTCATCCCAAGAATAGACTACATCTTCGGGACCACTTCGAAGTGGAGAGGCTTTATATTATTCTCAGCAAAAATTGGCAACAATTACATGGCTATACCTCCAAAACTAAAAATGGTCTGCAGATCCATTGCTCTGATGCAAAATCTAAATACACCAATGAATTTGTGCGAGTAGTGCAAAATCGTCTGTCAATAAGTCTCAATCCAACATCGTCACCTCTAGGCCCCTGTTGGGCTCTCTGCCTTGAAATTCATGCCATTGTAGTCTGCAATAATGACTAAACCTGCATAAAAATACGTGTTGTATAAAACTCTGGCGCAGACCCCCGAGCTCTAGCATAAACTCAACTTTTAATAAAAATCTTGAGCGTACATTTCAAAAAGGGTCGTGTTGATGGGACCTAAATCCCTTTAACTCAACAGCAGGAACCAAATCCACCACCGTGGCCCAATTAGACTCTGTAGCATTTAATAGTGGAATAGTTCTCCAGATCTTTCGATCCGGTCGGTTTAATCGATGGGCTTTACATTTTCTTGTGAAGGTTTTCTCTTCTAGTTCGGACGTTCTATTTTTTGTGTTTTTCTCATAGATAGGACTGATCTAAGATAAATCCAGTATAAACCAACTAGGTAACAAAGTGGGAACAAACTAAACTATTGGAGACGAGGCTGAGCTTGGGATAACCCCTTAATCTAGTGTGCAGGCAATGATCATATACCACAGGCCTAGTACTAAATAGTTAACCATGTGAATATTCCAATTACTGACTGAGATACAAATTATCAGAAGAAAACATGCATGTGATAAACAACGACAAGTAAAATAATTCACTCAAATCTAATCATCAATCACATAATAACACAAAGATTCATTTTTACCATTAAAGAAAGAATTGCAAAACATTGCATCAGATAACTTATGAATAGATTTAATAGATCTTACTTGTTACTGCATCCATTCATGAGATGGAACATGAAATAGTTCTTCTCGACATCCAATCATACATGCATTTGATGAAAACATAAATGTGTCTCTGGTCCAGAAGGACTTCTCAATTAAAGGCAGCTCCAAAATAGTTCTTAACAAAACCAAAAATGAGATTTTCTTGCAACAACCATCGACCCTTAACTAATCAGTCGATGCCCTTATTTATAACATAAAAATAACAACTAAAGTGCAGATAAGCAAAACAAAATTCGCCACATGTCGTTCTCTCCTATGAGTTTTTTGTGAGTCATCTCAAGATATCACTTAAGAGGGTGACTCCTCTCGTACTCTGACCACTTGATGAACAGATCCTTGCAGGTGTTGGCATATGGGAATCTATGTTGTTCCATCAGGGCTGAGTAAATCTCTATGATCTCTACCGCATGTGCTTGATACTTGACTATACTGGCACTTAATTGTTGCAGCATAGCTCGATCTTTGATCGAGTGTTCCATAAACTATCACACTTGACCTTACGCCATGTATGTCACCTTGGTTATTTCTTAGGCCCATAATGAGTCTTGCTCGGTGTATGATTTGACTATGTCACACAAGTCGACGAAGTCGTCGGGCATGCCAAACTCGGGGAGTCCGATATCCTTTATTTCCTTGTTGATTTTGACCCATCTCTTCTTGCACTCGGCCCATTTTCCAAAATCTCCCAATGAGGCTCCTGCGCCATGTTTTCCTAATACTCAGAGGCATATTTCCTGCAATAAAATCCTTTAGAGACTGTGTATAGAGAAACACTAGGTAAAATATATGTATGAAGTGTAAGCATGAAAAATCCAGACTGGTAAAGCTTGCTAAACCTAGTTATTTGATACTCACGGGATCTTTGCAGCTTTCGAATTGCTTTCTCTGCTTCTGTTAGCACCGTCATTTTTCTCTAGTTAGGGTGGATCCTAGTCGAGTTACATCTATGTGCCACCGCATGAAATATTGGGTAAGGAATAACATGAGAGTCGAAGTCAAGCTAGTGGTCGGTTGACCCTTGGAGTCGAGAAAGGATGTCAAAGTTAAACATGTGTTAAGAGTATGAGTTTGTTCCAAAAGAGTCAGGTCCTATCATACGGGAAGTCATTAGGTGGCTCAGATCGAGGAAATTTTCTTAAACAGAAGTCTCGTCGGCAAGTGCAGCAACCATCATCAGCTCATCATGAAGGTTGGAAGGATGAAAAATCACGGTGCTCATATCACATATGCCCTGCAACTCCTATCGGTTGTACCTCGTACGCCCTGGAACATACACGTCGCATAGATGTGCCACAGAAAATATTTAGTTCACTTCAATACATCCAATCGCCATGAATTTAGTGTTCCCTGACATGTTTCAACCTACTTCCCACTCTGTTATAAATTATGGATGTTCTGCATGCATTCTACTCACTAGCCGAGCTTATGCACTATTGGTAGTTCATCTCACGAGCCCTCGCTAAGTTCCCCGCGCATAAGATAGATACGTGTTGCACCATGGGAACCCCTCAAAACATAAGAGAGGGCATGTGAAGCAACAGAAGTTCCAGTCCTGAGCCCCAAAGCGACAAGGATTCATTCTTACTCACAGCAGGCATCCCCGAGGTTTCAAAGGGAAGTTCCTACAGGTGCACGGAAACGATGATATCACACCGTGCGAAGGCCGAAGTGGAAGAAGTTACGCTGGAATGAAGAACGTTGGAAGATATGAATCCCCAACAACAGATACCCCAGAGAAGGGGTAGGCCAAGGAAGAACAAGAAATCTGGGGAAACCCAAGTCCCAAGCGAGCCGTGTGCAAGATCGGTTGCCGAGGAATTACTTATGCGCGTTATTCGGCTAGAGCCTGTCAAAGGCACAAGTCGGGAAAGCGGGATTAGAATGAGGAGAACAGATGCCATGGGCATTAACTTTCGAAATTCAACTCAGCAGCTGAAACAGGCACAACTTTCCATTGTCAAACTCTACTAGGAAAACAGAGAATTAAGGCAACAGTTGGCAGCAAAGACCCTTGAGGTGTCAACATCACAAGGTCGCGAAGGGAATGTGACATGGCTCAAGAGACAGCTCTGGGAAGCACAGGATACAATCGTTCAGCTGTGCGAAGCACAAAGGACATTGGAAAAGGAAGGCAGTGACACATTACCACCCCTATGATGAGACACGTTGATGACCGAACCAAGAAAAAAAAAATGGTTATGACGCGATCGTACACAGTTGTTTTCTATTTTGGGAAAGAGGTCATAAGAAAGGCCATTTATCAGACGAAGGCACGTTTCCTATATTCTAGGGATAGTAGTTAGAGAGCAGGGCAGCCCAAGCAAAGCCTTCGCCTATATATTTCATGTTTTTCAATGTAAACCAGGTTGGTTGGCCAAATAGTGTAGAGAGCGTCTATTGTATGTAATTTGATCTCGATCGAAATCTAATGCAAAAGTCCTGAAACTTTGATGAAAGGATTCTAGTTGTAGCAGTTGGATGTATTGTTTCCTTTCTTTGCTTATGTATTTCTTGTGTTATTTGTCCATATCTTTTCTTGTCTGATTCAGAACGTACTTTCGAGCCTGGGATTCGTTGCGCAGTGCCCCTTGTTCGCGCCATTCAGACAAACTGTATTTCCTCCAAGTTAACTTTGAATTCACCCTCAGTGGTGTTTTGAGTTGCTTTGTGTGTTTTTCTCTCTGCCACATGACAATCTTACACTAAACACTGTTACTCGCCTAGCCAACAAGGTATTGGGGGTCAGCAACCCAGGACCAACCTATCACTAGTTTTCCTGTGGATTAGCTTCCGCAAAACTCTCAATGCCGAAAAGTTTCAGAAATCGGAAATCGGACAAAAGATTTTAGCATGGTCCGAATGTTTGTCGTGATTTGGTCTTCTCTGATTTCGCTAAGCGCGTCGGCTATCGGTGATATCATTTCTTTCTTCTTTAACGTTTACTCTCTTCGCCTTTTACCAAGGTCAAAGGGGATCGGTCATCAGTGATATCCTTGTGTGATGCTTGTCGCGAAAGAAAACTTTCTTTTGTCGATGTCAGTGAAGATCGATGCTCGGCAACTGCATTTTTTTGAGTGATTTTCTTTCATCTTTTAATTCCTTCTGATGTCGAATTTGGGGGCATCGGGTGAAATGTTTTGATTGTTGATTTTTTATTTAAAATTCAAGCCTTTTAAGTCATGGGTTTTCATAGATTCAAGCAAACTTTGAAAGACTTAATGAGAGTCAAGATGATAAGCAAAGGCAACATTTTTCACAATGAAGTAGAATTAGACAGTGCAAAAGATCAAGTGGTACCCAAAAAGTAAATTGTGACATAGGTTTTTTAGGGTGTGTTGAGTGCTCAACAAATGGAGACTTACTGGGCAAAAGCAGAATCTTTGTTCCTCCTTCGGGCTCAGGTGATGCAAAAGTTGGTGGAGAACTTAAATGGTTTTAAATTAGAGCCTCTTTTACCTTTGCATTTGGAATTTTCTCGGTTGATGCATCTGGGCCTGCATGTGGGGTTTTTTAACCTTTAATTCACCTTCTTTTCCTGTCACCTTGACTCATGCCTTATTTTGACAAGAGTCTAGTAAAGCATTCACAGGCACTAGGCCCTTTTGTTACCTTCATTCATTTGCTACGATGTTGCTCCGCTGCGAGTGAGTGTCCATAGCCCCGACAGAGTCACCCCGACATCACAGACCTTGCTCTGCAACCAGCGAGCATCCATAGCCCCGGTGGAGATATCTGCATACCCTCTCCTACTGTGCACTCATTTGATATAGTTGACTTTTATTTCGGCAGAATGGCCTGAGCGAGCAGGAGAGGAGGACGTGTGTTGTTTGCAAAAAAAATAAGGTGGTTAAGGTGAAACTTACTAGCTTTGTCTCTGAGGTGCATGTAGTCCTTTCCAGCTTTCCTTCTTTCCCTTAAAGTCTTACCAGACCACTAAGAAGACACTTTCACATTTCTCCAAGGTTTTTCATCTGTGCAGGTTAGATAGAGAATCCCTTGAAACAAACGCAGGTTCTTCATCGTTTCTTGTGTTTGTATGTGAGCGACGAGTTAGGAAGAGACTTTGCTATGTCGCATGATTTGAGGTCAACCATTGTCTCACTAAACACAATCTTTCAAAAGTGCATAAGTCCAAATAGCAAAAAGAAAACAAAAATGCATTTCCCAATCGACCTAGCTAAAACCAAAAATCATGAAGATATGGACGCAAAACATAAAATATTATTTATTATTACTATTTATTTTTTTGAAAATTTAATGCAAATATTGTTTTAGGGCTTGGCCATTTACTGGGAGAGCGTCAGATTCTCCCCTCAGATTATGTAGTTGATATGTGCCTAACCTAATCTTCTCAATCACCTGGAAAGGTACGAGCCATAGATTCTGAAACTTAGAATGTTTGCCTTTAGGCTCGTTTGCTCTGTCCCATTTTAGGACTAAGTCCCCTACTTCAAAATTCTTCTCTTTAGCCTTATGCTTATCAAACCACCTTTTAACTATCTTTTGGTGGGCCATGAACTTTGATTTATCTTTCTCCCTTTCTTCCTCTAACATGAGCAAGGTGTCAATTCTTTATTGTAATATTGATGAGGGCTGCCCTCTGGACTCCTGAGTGAGTTGAAGGGATGGAAGATATAGTTTGTTTGGGAGAATGGATTCATGTCCGTATACCTGAAAGTACAGGGAATTCCCTATAGCTTCCTTGAGTGTGACTTTGTCAGTCCATAAAGCATTATGGAGTATATTATTCCAATTCCTCTGGTTGTCTGCAACTGTTTTCTTCAAAATCCTCACTAGGTTATTATTAGTTGATTTTGCCACTTCATTTCCCTGTGGATAATAATTTGCAGAGTATCTAATTATGATTCCTTTGTCTAGGGCAAAAATTTTTAATAAGGTGGAAGAAAAGTAAGTTGCATTATCAAAAACAAGGACAAAAGGGACATCGAACCTTGTGATTAGTTGTTGTTCTATTAATTGGATTACCACCTTCTCGTTTACATGAGTCAGGGAGATGTCCTCTGCCCATTTCATGAAATAATTGGTGGCAGTAAGTATGTACTTGTGTTTTTTTGAAGAGATTGGTGTAATCTATCCTATGATATCTAACCCTCATTGCTCAAAAGGCCTATAAATGGCCACCGGTTGGAGTGGGACAGCTGCTCTCTTTTCCCTCTGTGCACTTATTTGACATGTCTTGTAGTTCCTAGCATATGTGTGAGCGTCCTTGAACAAAGTGGGCCAATAATAACCAGCTCTTAGTATCTTATGAGCGGTGGTGTCTCCTGCAAAGTGTCCACTGGCAAGGCCATCATGGAGCTCCTTTAGAACTTTATATGCATCTTCACGTTCGAGGCATCTCAAAAGTACCCCATCACAATTAACCTAGACGAGTACTGAATTTATGAGGCGATATTGTGCATATTTTAACCTAAGAGATCTCCTTTCCCTAGGGTTGAGGTTTTCTGGACAAGTACCATGATGTAGGAGATAATTCATCTTCTCATACCGGGACTCTTGTCCTAGGGAGACATATGACGCTTCACCACACCACAATGCTAATTCATTTTCCCATCTGGGGTCATCATTTATTTGGTCCTAGGCTTTAGCTGCCAGTTTGCAAAATCCTTGGCCCTTAACTAGTTTAGTAGGTTTTATATCTAGATCAAATTCTTGTACTACTGCCATCCAGTTCCCTCTTCTTTCCCCCATCTCCTGTTGAGTAAATAGGGATCGGAATGCGGAGTGAGGCATGATTACTATAGTATGGTTCTTGAGGATGTAAGATCTGAAATATTTTACTACTTTATAAACTGCATAAGCTTGTTTATCTATAGCGGGATAATTAAGTTTGGCACCTTGGAGGTTAGTGCTCATGAATGATATTGGAGCTTCGTTTATGTCATAATCCGTCTGAGTTAATACTGTAGCTAACAATTCGTCGGAGGCGAAAGTATAGAGGAAGAAATCTTTGTTGAAATTGGGACTTCGCAGCATTGGGGATTGAGAGATTGCAGTTTTAATATTGTTGAAATCCTTTTTCTGTTCCTCATTCCACTTAAACTCAACATCCTTACGAATCATTTTTTGTAGGGGTTTGATAGTTTCCGCGAAATCGGGGGTGAATTTCTTCACAAAGTGATTTTCCCGAAGAATGATTGCATAGCTTTTTTCTTGTGGGGTAATGGAAGCTACGTTATAGCTTTAATTCTTTCTGGATCTATGTGAATGCTTGCTTGAGATATAATGTGGCCTAACAACTTACCTTCTTCGACATCGAAAATAGTGTTTTTAGGGATTAAGCATATGTCGAATTTCCTACATCTTTCAAAAATCTGGGTTAAGTGTTGGATGTGATCTTCTATGTTCTTTGAGTACACAGTTACGTCGTCCAAATAAACTACTACACACTTGTTGATCAGTCCCCAAAATGCCACGTCCATAGCCCTCTGGAAGGTTGCTCCTGCATTGATTAACCCAAAGGGCATGCGTTTATAAGCAAAAGTTCCCCACTTGGTTCGGAAGGTATTTTTCAAGCGGTCTTATTCTTAAAATAGAACCTCGTTGTAACCTGAGAAACCGTCCAGTAAGGAGAAAATATCAGAGATGGCCATAGTCTGCAAGAGTTGCTCCATTGGTTGGACTAGGTAGTTGTCTTTTTCTGAAGCTTTGTTGAGGTTCCTAAAATCTACGCATACGTGAATCTCCCCCGAATTTTTCCTTACAAGAACCAAATTTGCTACCCACACAGAGTGTCTCACCTGGAAGATAATCTTGGCATCTAACAGTTTCTTTAACTCCTAACACATGAGAGGTTCTAGGGAAGGGTGATACTTTCGGAGCTTCTGTTGGAAGGGTTTCACTTCAGGTTTTAACGGGATAGTGTGTTGAATGATACGGGTATCATAAGTTTTCAGATCTCAGTAGGACCACGCAAAGACATCTTGATACCATCTGAAGAGTTTGAGATAGGCCTTCCTTTCCTCCTTAGATATGTCCTTGTCGAGGTTTACGATTTTTGGGTTTTCTGGGGTTCCGAGATTTATAGTTTCATGCATGGGACAAGAACTACCAGTCTTCGTGTTTTTTGACCCCTTAAATCTTTCCTTTAGATCAAAAAGGTTTTCTAGGTTGGCTATCCCCTTCGGTATCGTGTGAGACTTTGATTTGTCATTCGCTCGATCTATATGAAGGTCGATTTCTGTCGACTGTTCCTAGAATACTTCATCGTCAATGGCCAAATCTTTAAAATTGTCTTGATTGATCAGAAAGTTTATAATCTGTTCGTCTCCCTCAAAAACCCTCCAATTAGATATATTTTTGGGCACGGAGGGTTTATATAACAGTTCTGCGGTGAATCGAGAAGCTTCATAATATTCTATAGGTGATAGCCTTGAGTCAGCGGTGACCAGAGAATCAACAAGAATGTTCTTTGCTTTGGGGATTGTTGTGAGGTTGAAAGCTTTGGAATGTTTTATTAGCCTGTGCACTTCCTGTTGGTAATTCTTTAGGTGTGGAGAGTTGCAATGTATAGTATTCCTTATATGTCTGACGATGATTTCAGAGTCTCCAAAAAACTTCAATTCTTGCACATTCAAGTCTATGGCTTTCTTTAACCCTTGTACTATAACTTCATACTCGACAGTGTTATTTGTGCATTCGAATTCTAGTCTACAAGACAGGAAATGTTGTTTTCCTTTTGGATTGATGAGGATACACCCTGCTCCTAACCCCTCTTGTGATTTAGATCCATCAAAATATAGGGTGCACACTTGTGGGAAAAATGTATATTTTTCCTCTTTCATGTTACTTTCCTCTTTTACTCCTGTTAGTTCTGTGATTTCTAACGCAGGTTCTTGGCAGAAGAGGGTTTCTTCCACCGTTGTCGGCAACTCCTCTCAAAAAATCATTTCGAAGTTCTGAGTAAGAGGGACATCATATGAGAGAGGGGAGAAGTTCCCGAAATAGGAATCGCAAGAATAATTGCCTAGCATAGGGAAATCTGTCGATGAGGGTTTGTTTAGGGTTTCTAGATCAGTAACAGTATGTTTTAGATATCTTTCCCTATCAATTCTGATCATATTTTTGTGTCCCTTTAATGGTAGCCAAAGGTGAGCCCAGTCTGTACTAAAGTATCCTTTTAACTTTTCAGACCAATCTCGGCTTAATAACAACCCGTAAGCTTCTAGAATTTCTACTACGATAATGTCGATTACTTGTAAAAACTTAGGGTGAGTCGCTATTCTGATCATCGCATCTCTTAGTTCTCCCATAACCTTTACCTTGGTTCTATCTAATTGTATTACATGTTTATCACTTTTGAGAGGAATGACGTTTAGTTTTTTGCAAATAGACAGTTGCATAACATTAGAGGATGCTCCTGAATCGACTAAACAATTATGGAGGTTTATGTTAAAGACTTTGAATGTTAAAAGGAAAGGCGGGACAAAAGATTTTTGCTTCTTATCTTCAGAGCAAGTGTTCATAGTTGGTTTATTTCCTAGATCTGTGGGAGTTAGATTTATTCCTGGGTTAGTGCTTGTCGTAGGGTTTTCTACCGACTTCAAAGATTGTAACAGGAAGTCCTTTTGCTGAGGGATTCTACATATGTCCATAACTGATATATTAGCCTTCAACTTCTTTAAATATACAACTATGTTGTAATCCATCTTGGGCGATTCTCATGTATGAATGTTTATGGAGTTTCTTCGGGGAGTAAAAGGTGCTTTCGGGTGATCAGGAGCCGGTCTCCCTCCCGCAATCTGGGTCGTAGTAAGATCGTTCAAGATAGGTTGACCCCTACTTCATGTTTGCATAGCCAAGACTTCTGCAGGTGGTCCTTGAACTTCAAACAGGTCATCGGAAGGCATAGCTAGGTTAGGATCCCATATCAACATGGTTGTTTCTTCTGGTGGAGAAATTTATACCTGATCGATAATATTCATACTAGAGCTTCTTGATTTTTCGGTCAAGGAGACTTCATCTAGAAATTGATTGGCCATTAAATTCATGGCGTGTACCCATTGAGGGCAGTCTCTTTCAAAGTGGTTCTCTTGGTGATAAGTGCAGAAAGAGTCGGATGCTACATTTCCCAGATTGATGTTTAGGTTGGTTGGGGGAGGTTCAATGGCTTTGAACAGTGGATTCATTTTAAAGAAAGGCTTATAGGGCCTCTGGCCTTGGTTTCCCTCCCCTGCACTTCTCTTCATGTCTATGATTTTGTTTGATAGTTTTTTTACCATACACTGTAGGTCTTTTATTTCCCCGCTTCCCTTCTCAGGAGCTTGTTCTGTTTGTTTCCTCGGGGGTCTAGTAAGCAATAGTCCTCTCCTGGAAGGAGGTTAAACTTCTTTCTTAACAAATGAGACATGACCTTATTTACATCATTTCATTTGGAACTCTATCATTTTGGTTTCTTGGAAATTCTTAGCTAGGGTTAGTTTGGCGGCCCTCTTCACAAACATGGAAATAGAAGTTGGGAGAGCATTAGAATATACTTCAATTTGCAATTCCTTAGTAGGTTTATCTTCAGGCTGGAATTTTTTTAATATGGTAGTGAATCTTTGATTAAAATCTTTGACTCTTTCCTTCAAACTCATAGTGGCGGCGAACAACTCAGTCATCAGAGCTCCCATAGTAGTTTCTTCTGCAGATTTATCCAAAAAGTCCTTTCAAAACTTCGTCCAACTAGTTATAGATCCTACAGGCAAGTTAAAATACCACGTGGAAGCCAAATTCTCAAAAGTATAAGGGAACAGTCTGTAAACTACATCTTCATGTTGGGCATTCATAAGTCTGATAGCTTGTATGAATTTCTTAATATGATCCTCAGGTAATCCCAAGGTCTCGGGGTCAAACTTAGGAAGTAATTTCTATGGATGTAGGGGAAGTTTATGTACACGTCCAGGGATGGCCAGAGCATCTATGACCAACCAAGGTTGACTATTCTGAGGTGGTTCTCCCCTTCCATTGTCGTGGTCATGGTTATCTTCCATGTCTTCAGATCCTGAGTTGAACCCTTCTTCTGAAAACTTGATCGGGCTCGGAGAAGTTACCAGCCAGAGTTTCGAGAATTAGATTTAGAGGATGTTCTATCTCAGTGAGAGAGAAATCTATTAGGTCTTTTACCATGTGCATGAAAACCTGGTCTGGGGATTCGACCACTCGCCTGCTTTTTTGTTTTCTTCGAGGAAGTAATGGAGCTAAGGGCAGCGCACCGATTTAACGAGCGTAGTCTCTTGTGATTCTTATGAATTGATTTAATTCGTCATGAGGAAGAGCGTAAGGTATATCAGGGAACATGCATTCTTCCTTGTTCTGGTGTGAGTTACTCATTTCAAGAGTACTCAGTGTGTGTGGGTTGTCTTGGGAATGACTAGCCATCATTGTGGGTTGTTTTGAATCTACAGGTTGTGTGGGATATTTTGAAAAATACGTATTCATCCATTCATTCTCAGGCCCTCCTTCTAGCGCCAATTCTGTTGATGGGTCCTAAATCCCTTTAACTCAAATGCAAGAACCAAACCCACCATAGAGGCCCAATTAGACTCTGCAACGTTTAATAGTGGAATGGTTCTCTAGATTTTGTGATCCGACCAGTTTAATCGATGGGATTTATGTTTTCTTGTGAAGGCTTTCTCCTCCAGTTCGAACATTCTCTTTTCTGTGTTTTTCTCTTAGGTAGGACTGATATAAGATAAATCCGGTATAAACCAACTAGGTAACAAAGTGGGAACAAACTAAACTATTGTAGAAGAGGTTGAGCTTGGGATAACCCTTTACTATAGCATGCAGGCAATGATCATATACCATAGGCCTAGTACTAATATGTTAACCATGTGAATATTCCAATTACTGACTAAGATACAAATTATCAGAAGAAAACATGCATGTGATAAACGACAGCAAGTAAAATAATTCACTCAACTGTAATCATCAATCACATAATAACACAAAGATTCATTTTCATCATTAAAGAAAGAACTGTAAAACATTGCATCAAATAACTTATGAATAGATTTAATAGATCTTACTTGTTACTGTATCCATTCATGAGACGGAATAGGAAAAAATTCTTCTCCACATCCAATTATACACGCATTTGATGAAAACATAAACTTGTCTCTGGTCCAGAAGGACTTCTCAATTAAAGGCAACTCCGAAATAGTTCTTACCAAAACCAAAAATGATATTTTCTTGCAACAACCATCGACCCCTAACTAATCAGTCGATGCCCTTATTTATAACATAAAAATAACTAAAAATAACAACTAAAGTGTAGATAAGAAAAACAAAATTCACCACATCGCATTCTCTCCTATGAGTTTTTCTATGAGTCATCTCAAGATATCACTTAAGAGGGTGACTCCTCTCGTACTTCGACCACTTGATGAACAGATCCTCGTAGGTGTTGGCGTATGGGAATCTATCTTGTTCCATCGGGGCTGAGTAAATCTCTCTGATATCTACCACATGTGCCTAATACTTGACTATACTGGCACTTAACTATTGCAGCATAGCCCGAGCTTTGATCGGGTGTTCCATAAATGGTCGCACCTGACCTTGCGTTGTGTATTTCACCTTGGATATTTCTTCAATCCATAATGAGTCTTGCTTGGTGTGCTATTTGAATATGCCGCGCAAGTTGACAAAGTCGTCAGGCATGCCAAACTCGGGGAGTCTGATATCCTTCATTGCCTTGTTTATTTTGACCCAGCTCTTCTCGCACTCGGCCCATTTTCCTGAATCTCCTGATGAGGCTCCCGCGCCATGTTTTCAAAATACTCGAAGGAATATTTCCTGCAATAAAATCCTTTAGAGATTGAGTATAGAGAAACACTAGGTAAACTATATAAATGAAGTGTAAGCATGAAAAATCTAGACTGGTGCATACTTGTAAAGCTTGCTAAACTTGGTTATTTTATACTCATGAGATCTCTGCAGCTTTCAAATTGCTTTCTTCGCTTCTATTAGCTCCATCATTTTTCTCTAGTTAGGATGGGTCTTAGTCGAGTTACGTCTGTTTGCCACAGCATGAAAGATCGGGTATGGAATAACATGAGATTCGAAGTCAAGCCAATGGTCGGTTGGCCCTTGGAGTTGGGAAAGGATGTCAGAGTTAAACATCTGTTAAGGGTACGAGTTTGTTCCAAAAGAGTCAGGTCCTGTCATATGGGAAGTCATTAGGTGCCTCAGATCAAGGAAAGTTTTTTAAACATAAGTCGTGTTGGCAACTGAAGCAACCATAATCAGCTCATAATGAAGGCTGGAAGGATGAAAAATCACAGCGCTCGTATCACATACGCCCTGCAACTCCTATCAATTGTACCTCACACGCCCTGGAACGTACTCGTCACGCGAATGTGCCACATAAAATCTTCAGTTCACTTCAAGACATCCAGTCACCATGAATTTAGTGTTCCCTGGCACGTTTCCACCTACTTCCCACTCTGTTATAAATTATGGATGTTCTGTGTGCATTCTACTCACCAGTCGATCTTATGCATTGTTGGTAGTTCATCTCGCGAGCCCAGATTGATCAGGTTTTCCACCTTGGGCCCTCGCTAAGTTCCCTACGCATAAGACAGATACGTGTTGCACCATGGGAACCCATGAAAACATAATAAAGGGCACACGAAGCAGCAGAAGTGCCAGGCCTGAGCCCCAAAGCGACTGGGATTCATTCTTACTCATAGTGGGCATCCCTGAGGTTTCAAAGGGAGGTTCCTACCTGCGCGTGGAAACGATGATATCACACCGTGCGAAGGTCGAAGTGGAAGAAGTTGTGTTGAAGGGAAGAACATTGGAAGATACGTCTCCCCAACAACAGATACCCTGGAGAAGGGGTGGGCCAAGGAAGCTCGGGAAACCCAAGTCCCAAGTGAGTCGTGCGCAAGATCGACTACCGAGGAATTACTTATGCATGTTATTCGGCTAGAGCCTATTGAAGGCACAAGTTGGGAAAGTGGGAGAAAAATGAGGAGAACATATGCCACGAGCACTAATGTTCAAGAGCTAAATCAGTAGCTGAAACAAGCACAACTCACCATTGTCGAACTCTACCAGGAAAATAGAGAATTAAGGCGACAGTTGGTGGCAAAGACCCTTGAGGTGTCAACATCACAAGGCCATGAAGGGAACATGACGTGGCTCAAGAGATAGCTCTGGGAAGCGCAGGATACAATCGTGCAGCTGCACGAAGCACAAAGTACATCAGAAAAGGAAGGCAGCAACACATTACCACCCCTATGACGAGACCTGCTGATGACCGAACCAAGAAAAAAAATGGTTATGATGCGGCCATACACAGTTGTTTTCTATTTTGGGAAAGAGACATACGAAAGGCCATTGATCATAGGAAGGCATGTTTCCTAGATTCTAGGGATAGTAGCTAGAGAGCAGGGCAGCCCAAGCGGCGCCTTCACCTATATATTTCATGTTTTTCAATGTAAACTAGGTTGGTTGGCCAAATAGTGTAGAGAGCATCTATTGTATGTGATTTGAGCTCGATCGAAATCTAATGCAAAAGTCCTGAAACTTCGATAAAAGGATTCTAGTTGTAGCAGTTGGATGTATTGTTTCCTTTCTTTACGTATGTATCTTCTGTGTTCTTTGTTCATAACTTTTCTCTTCTGATTCGGAACGTACTTTCGAGCCTGGGATTCGTTGCGTAGTGCCCCTTGTTCGCGCCATTTAGACAAACTGTATTTCCTCCAAGTTAGCTCTGAATTCACCCTCAATGGTGTTCCAAGTTGCTTTGTGTGTTTTTATCCCCGCCACACGACGATCCTACACTGAAGACTATTACTCACCTAGCCGACAAGGTATCCGGAGTCGGTGAACCAGGATAAACCTATCACTAGTTTTCCTGTGGATTAGCTTCCTCAAAACTCTCGATGCTTAAAAGTTTTGGAAGTTGGCGATCAAAGAAAATCTTTTAGTGTGGTCTAAATGTTCGTCGCGATTTGGTCTTCTCCGATTTCACTAGGCGCGTCGAGTATCGGCTATCTGCGATAACATTTCTTTCTTCGTTAACATTTACTCTCTTCGCCTTTTACCGAGGCCGAAGGGGATCAATCATCGACGATATCCTTGTGTGATGCTTGTCATGAAAGAAAACTTTATTTTGCCGATGCCGGTGAATATCGACGCTCAACGACTATGTTTTTTCGAGTGATTTTCTTTCATCTTTTAATTCCTTTCGATGTTGAATTTGGGCACATCAGGTGAAATGTTTTGGCTATTGATTTTTTTATTTAAAAGTCAAGCCTTTTAAGTCATGGGTTTTCATAGATTCAAGCAAACTTTGAAAGAGTTAATGAGAGTCAAGATGATAAGCAAAGGCAACATTTTTCACAATGAAGTCAAATTAGAGAGTGCAAAAGATTAAGTGGTACCCAAAAAGTAAAACTTGACATAGGCTTTTTAGGGTGTGTTGAGTGCTCAACAGGTCGTTAGCGCATTTTGTTCGTGGATGGTTATTGGGGAGGTCCCGGGGTCAAACCCGTGGGCCTGCCCTCTTTGGAATCCGTTGTAACTTTTTTTATTAAAATAGTGTAACCACCGTAACTGTGGGATATTTAATATAACCCAAACTTTATATTAAACCATTCATTACCAACTCCCACCATATATAAGACTTGATTGTTGCATAGATTAGTCTCACTTAGATGTGATGGGACATGGTCGTCGAAAGTGGTACTAACCGCCAGGATATGGGTCGTCATATTTTGTGGACCTTCAATATGTGGGTCGTCGACCAGGTCCGCACCAGCTGGTTCGACGACCATTTTTTTATTTTTGGAATTTTGTTGCCCAACCCTCATTGGGAGTTTTCGGGATGCCACGTGTCACCCAGTGATTGGTTCATGTGGCACCCTACCATTGGTCTAACCTGTCCAATCATCTATTGAGTAGGTGCCAAGTGTCATGTTTTCAGGCTGCCACGTGGTGGCTCCTGGGTGGTGCCACGTGGCATCACCTGGGGTGCCAGGTGTCACTCACCAATAGGCCCAAGCGGCCACCAAAAAGTCCAAATCAACCTTCCACGTGTCACCTCCTGGGTGGTACCACATCGACATGCTGAGATCATCTTTGTACAGTCTATTGTTGACATCAACAGTATGGATGTTGAGTCACTCTGTTAACTTTGATTAGGTTGACCAAAACTTTGACCGCCCATAACTTCTTCGTTCGGACTCTGTTTGACGACCCATTTACGTCGACAAAAATATCTCAATGAGTTGTTTGACTTGGTGCCATTTTTTCTTAAATTTGAGTACTTTGATTTTTTTCCCTTTTAGATCTTCCTGAATCATTCCTCCCCACTAAGAAGCTTTTGGGCCTCCAAAAACCTCATCAATCAACAGGCAGGTGAGGGAATTACTCCCTCACTTTCTCTTTCTCAATCCATCATGCTTTACTTGGATGTGTTCCCTCCGGGCCCACTCGAAGATATTCTACATCACCCCTGCATGAAGCCCTCATCCTTCTGCCCAGGATGATATCTTCCTTCAACTCATCTATGTACTCGAGAGCAAACTCATCCACTGAAGGTACTAAAACACTCTTCCTTTTATTCATGATCATTGGAGGCTCATAAAGTTCTAGGTTCTCTACATTCACAATTGAGTATATTTGCATGTATGGTGGTAGATCAAGGCGAAAGGCATTTGTGCCAATTTTCCCAAAATGGTAAAGGGTCCATATCTGATGGGCTTGAGCCGATTTTCTCCAAAATGGTAAAGGGTCCATATCTGATGGGCTTGAACTTCTTGCCTTATCCCTTCAACCTTTTCTTGTTGATTTGGAGCCACACTTGATCTCCCACTTGAAACTGATGATCAACTTTGTTCTTGTCATGACAAGCTTTGTATTGTGCCTAACTCTTTTCCAAATGTTCCCATATTGTCTGGTGTACCTGTTGGATCCTCTAAATGAACTTGTGGGCTATGTCTTCCTCTCTTTGTTTCCTTGAGTCGACATCCTTACCAAATGTCAAGTCCAAGGGAGCCTTAAGTAAATACCCAAAACATGTCTCAAATGGTGAACTTTGTGTGGAAGAGTGCAAGGCTCAGTTGAATGCATGTTGCACATACTGTATCTAGTCATCTCACAACTTGGGATGTTTGTTGTAGTAGCCTCGAAGAAAATGAACCACTGTTTTGTTTACAACCTCTGTCTGGTCGTCGATCTATGTATGAAAAGAAGTACTTCTCTTTAGCTTGGTGTCCATCATTCTCCACAAGCTTGTCCAAAACTCTCCAAGGAATCGAGTGTCTCGATTCGAGATAATGGATGTGGGAAGTCCAAAGAGGACCCATACATGCTGAAAGAAAATATGAGTAGTTTTCTCGGTAGTGATTTGCTTTTTACATGGCATAAAGAAATGCATCGTTCTAAAGCTATCCACTACCACATACAAGTAGTCATGACCCCTTTTTGACACAGGCAATCCCCCTACAAAATCCATGGAAATATTCTTCGAAGGATGAGAAGGAATAGGAAGCGGTGTGTACAACCCCAATTTTATATTAGTGGGCTTACAAGTTGAGCATAACACACACCCCTTTACATATTTGGTTACAATTTATTTCATTCGAGGCTAGTGGCAAAACCTCTTCAAATGTGCCATAGTCTTACCTACCCCAAAATGCTCAGATACAAGGGAAGTGTGTGCTTCCCTGATTACATGCACTCTTTCATTGACTGGAATACAAAGCTTTCCCATATGGTAGACTAGTTTATCCTGCACATAAAAATTCTCCACCTGTGAACCACGGGTTAGCCTCTCATATACATCCTCGAAATCTTCATCATTAGAATATTGTTCAATATAGCTATCATGAGCTAGGGAAGCATTCTTCAAAACAATGGATGCAGAAATAAGAGGTCTAGAAATCATGTTCGCAACTCTGTTACTTGTACCCTTCCTGTATCTGATAACTAAATGGAATTGTTGTAAGAATCCCATCCACTTGTAGTGTCTTGATTGTTGTAGCTTGGTCTGTGACTGGAGATACTACAAGGGTTGGTGATCAGTGTGTATGATTGTTTCCTTTCCCATTAAGTAGTGTTTCCATTTTGTCATGATTTGTACCAATGCATACAGCTCTTTGTCATATGTAGGATAGTTACAAACAACCTTAGAAAAAATTTTAGAATGAAAAAAAATGGGCTTGAGTTTTTGCATCAGGACTGCTCCCATGGCATAGGCACTAGCATCAATCTCGATTTCAAATGGTTGTTGAAGGTCAGGTAGAGCTAACACTAGTGTAGTGTTGATCTTTCTCTTCAATGTTTCGAAATAATTTTGATATTTCTTCCCCACTGGAAGGTTTGTTTCACATTGGTTAAAGAATGCAAAGGAGATCCAATGTAGGAGAAGTTTGCAATGAAATTTCTCCAGTACTGAACTGCCCCTAAGAAACTCCTAACCTTTGTAGATGATGTTGGCTTAGGCCAATTTACAATGACTTCACTTTGGAGGGGTCTATCTTTAGTTGACCACCTCCTACAATATGACCCAAGTAAACTAATTATGTTTTTCCAAGTCACACTTTGACAATTTTACATACAACTTTTCCTTTTTAAGGGTATCCAATACTCTCTTTACATGCATTACATGTTCATTCCAAATCCTATTGAATACAAGAATGTCATCTAAGTATACAATCATAAATTCATCAATGAAAGGCCTAAAAATACCATTCATGAATCGCATGAATGTTTTTGGAGCATTACAAAGGTCAAATGGCATCACAAGCCATTCAAAAAGACCTTGTTTTGTTTTGAAGGAAGTCTTCCACATGTCGCCTTCTACAACTCTGATATGGTGGTAACCGCTCCTCAAATCCAACTTGGTGAAGTATACTGCATTCTTTAGTTTATCCAACAAGTCATCTATCTAAGGAAAAGAGTAGTGGTTCTTTATTGTGATCTTGTTTAGAGCTCGGTAATCAACACACATTCGCCATGTGCCATCCTTCTTTGGAACCAACATGATCGGAGAACCACAAGGAGATGAGCTAGGTCAGATGACCCCTTGGTCCAGTAAGTCTTGCACCTGCTTCTTGATTTCTTCCATTTCCACAACTGACATCCTATACATGCCCACATTTGGAAGAGGGACATCTTGTTGAAGATGTATTTCATGTTGAATCTCCCTCTTGGGAGGCAATCCACCCGATTTTTGAAACATTTCATCATAGTTAGATATAACATCAATCATGTCATCTTTGTGAGAGGGATCACATCCCTTGAAATCATCAGATGTCTCAACATATTTTTCCCTTACAACCATGAGTACATATTTCTTATTAGTGTTTATGAGTCTTTTCATCTGGCCTACACTAACAAGAGTTGTATTTGTTTTCATATTGTGAGCTTTTACAATGTATTCCACTTCATCTTTTGTGAGATAATATCTGTTCTCATTTCTGAAGAAGATTGCATTTATATCATAAAGGTAATGGCTTCCCAGAACTATACCACATATATCAAGTGGGACAACATCTAAATCAACCTCATCTATCAACTTTGAAGCAATGGAAAATCTAACCCTACACTACTTGGTGACATTTAGTTTTGCATTGTCAGTTACCCAACCAAGAGGGTATGGTTTAGGATGAGATTTTTTTTCTAGGACCAACCTTTTAACAATAGTTTCTGAGATTAAATTCACTTGAGAACCCAGATCAAATAGAGTGTCAATATTTGTGTGTTTATACATAACTCTAATATGAAATAATTCACTTATTTTTCTTTCATGATCATGAGATGTACTTGTGGAACTTGAACCAACATGAAATGAAATGTTACCTTGTACTCCAACAGTTGTAATCCTCATTTCGTCACCTGAATCATAACCAAGGTCTTGTTGTGTTGTTGCAACTATTTTTGGCTTCCCTTTGTCACCAAATCTCTTAGGCTTCAGATCTAGATGTAGCTTCCAACAATGCGCGTCATCATGCCCATCTTTCTTGCAATGTGTGCAAGAGGGATTTCATTCCTCTTACCTTGTTGTCGTTGTCTTCTTGTCCTTTTTTCCCTTTGAACTTGTTGTTCTGGAACTTGGAAAATTTCTTTGGGTGGTGTTCCTATACATTCTTTCCCCTACTTTCAAGGTGATTTGTTTGCACACACACTTCATATAAGTTTTTGGGGTTAAACAATAGCAATGTATGTTGAATATAACTGTGATGTGCACCAATATACTTCATCAAATTTAAGGAATATTTAATGCAAGTGCTTGTTTCCTAAATTTCTCTTTGAAACTTTGAACATTATGACCTTTACCCTGTCTTAGATTTTTCCATTCCATTATAGCCTTTTGAACATAACCCAGTGGATAAAATTGTTTTTTCAATGCAAATGTAAATTCAGACCATGAAGAAAGGAGTTTACCATTATGTTTACTACCTTTCTGAAGTTTTCTCTCCCACCATACAAGGATTGTGCCTTCCAACTGAAGAGAATCCAATTGGATCTTTTCCTCTTCCTCTTCAATCTGTTGTACACGGCAATAAACTTTGATTTCTCTGATCCAATTATTAATCTTGTTTGCATTAGCTTCTCCATTAAACATGGGCAAATTAAATTTCACATCTAGTTTCAACAATGGCTTTTTAGAAGTGCTTGGATGAAAACTAGAATGATGAGAATGTTGAGAATGATGAGAATGAGAGGAAGAGTAAGAAGAGCTTGAACTTGAAGATGGTGATGGAGGCTCAGGAGGATCTCCTCCAATTCCATGGTTCATTGAATCATTATCCTCTCCTTTAGATTTCTTCTTCTTCTCGTTCTTTGCCACTCTCTCTTCATAATCTGCATACAATTTGTCTACCATGTCTGACATCCAGTAGAAGATCTTATGAAAATTATGCTCATGCTCAACATGCCTCTCTTCATCATCCATTTTCCTTCCTCGAGTTGCACATCCAATCTCTGGGTTGAAAGTCTTAAGTTTTCCTTCACCTAGTTTGAGCTTGGCCCTGGGAAGCATTCACACTCACAATTTAAGTCAAAGAAGGCTGCTATGATACCAACATGATACAGGATCTTTTCATCGATGACTTATTAAAAAGAATTACATTAAAGAGTGTAAATGAAAGCTTATGTGCAACATCACTAAAGAGGACATAATCATGGAGAAAATATGATAAGAAGAGCAAGAACACAAGGCATGGTAACGAAGTTTGTCCCAAGAATGGACTACATCTCCGGGCCCACTTCGAAGTGGAGAGGATTTATATTATTCTCAGCAAAAATTGGCAACAATTACATGGCTATACCTCCAAAACTGAAAAATGGCTTGCAGATTCACTTCTCTAATGAAAAATTTGAATACACCGGCGAATTCATGGTGAGGAGTAGTGCAAAATCAATTGTCAATTCGTCTCAATCCAACATTATCACCTCCAGGCCCATGCTGGGCTCTCTGCCTCGAAATTTGTGCATTACGGCCTACAATAATGACTGAACCTGCATAAAAATTCGTGTTGTACAAAACTCTTGTATAAAATCAGCTTTTAATAAAAATCCTAGGTGGACATTTCAAAAAGGGTCGTTAGCCCATTTGGTTGGTGGATGGTTAAATAAGGTGTGTTGTTGGGGAGGTCTCAGGGTCAAAGTCGTGGACCTCCCCCCTTTGGCATCCATTGTAACTTGTTTTATTAAAATAGTGTAACCACTGTAACTGTGAGATATTTAATATAACCCAAACTTTATATTAAACCATATGTTACCAACTCTCGCCACATATAAGACTTGACCGATGCATGGATCAGTCTCGCCCAAATGTGATGGGACGTGGTCGCCGGAAGTGGTACTCACCGCCATATTTTGTGGATCACCGATATGTGGGTCGTTGACAGAGTCGGCCGTGATCTGGTTCAACGACCATTTTTTTTATTTTTGGAATTTCATTTCCCAGCCCTCATTGTGTGTTTCTAGGGTGCCACGTGGCACCCAGTGATTGGGCCATATGGTACCTTACTATTGGTCGAAACTGTCCAGACAATTGTTGAGTAGGCACCAAGTGTCGCATTGTTAGGTTTCCACGTGGTGACTCCTGGTTGGTGCCATGTGGCATCACCTAGGGGTGCCACATGTCACTCACCAATAGGCCCAAGTGGCCACCAAAAAGTCCAAATCATCCTACCATGTGTCACCTCCTGGGTGGTGCCACATCGACATGATGACGTCAATAGTATGGACGTTGAGTCATCCTATTGAATTTGATTGGGTTGACCAAAACTTTAACCGCACATAACATCTTCGTTCAGACTCCATTTGACAAATCGTTTATGCTGACGGAAAGCTCTCGACAATCTCTTCAACTTGGTGCCATTTTTGCTGAGATTTGAGGACTTTGAATTTTTTCCCTTTTAGATCCTCTTGGATCACATGGGGTCACCTTGAGATAGTGGTTCTAACATGTAGTTGCACCAAAATGGATTATATTAAATGATCTCCTGAACCATGCACACATAAATCGATACAATCCCACACCCATGTGATTATATCAACAAATTGTAGCCAATGTTGGTGGGAAATTGGCTAGTTCCATGCCAATTGGTCCCTAGATTGAATCCCCCAAGGTGAGGTGCACTAGTCTATGATAACAAGTTTACTAAGGATGCCATCTATGAATGTGGAGAAGAATCACTTGCATTTCCCCCTAAGTTTTTCCTTGGAAAAAAATACTGAGGAGAGAGGTATTTTTCACCAATGGGAAAGGTTCAAATCTCATAGTGGATTTTCTTGGAGCCATGGAGTCACCTTGATTTAGTAGTTGAAAATGTAGTTACACCTAGATATATTATATTAAATGATGTCTCGATCCATGCACACATAATTGGATCAAATACCACCCATGTGTCCTTTAATTTTAGACCCCAAACCCAAAGGGGTTGGATCCAATGGTGGAAAGCAAGGAGTTTTTCACCGTTGGGCAAGGTTCAATTCTCATGAGGGCTTTACCTGGAGCCATGGGGGCACCTTGAGGTAGTGGTCGAACGTGTGGTTGCACCTAGAGATACTATATTAAATGGTATCGTGACCTGTGCACACATAAGTGGATCAAATCCCACCCCCATGTCCTTCAAATTTTTAGAGTCCCCGAGGTGTAGGACAATCGGTGACGGAGTGTGTTGTTAAGCCACTCCGTTTTGAAAAGTCATTGGTTCGAAACCTGCGGGGACAAAAAATCCAACCATGTTAAGGGTTGGTGTGGCTCAGGCCGGGTGTGATCCCTGGGTGACTTTGACGACTTAGATGCCCCTGAGTCGCGGTTTCTCAAGCCAAAGGTTAATCCCGCTGCCAAGAAGGTCCAAAAAAATTAACAAACAAAAACAAAATTTAGACCCCAAGGGGTTAGCTCAACAAGTTGTTGCCAATATTATTGGGTGTTTGGCTAGTTTTGTGTCAACATGTACCCAATTCAAATCCCTTGGGTTAGGTGCACTAGTCTACACCCGTTACTACGGATTCCATCCACAAATATGGGGAAGCGTTCCTTGGGATTACCAATGAAGCTCTCCTTGGAAAAAAGTGATGTATTGAAGGCATAAAAGTTCATAAACAAGATAAGGTAGATACACTTATATGTTTCAGAGAAACTAAAGAAGTCTCTCGAGAAACACAAATTCAAACATGATAAACACATTGAGAAGACCTTCAAAGTGGGAGATGGAGCTACAACTACATAATTAAAATTTATAGAGGGCAAGGAAGAAAATTAAAGTCTCAAGAT
Source organism: Picea abies (assembly GCA_900067695.1). Classification (NCBI taxonomy): domain Eukaryota; kingdom Viridiplantae; phylum Streptophyta; class Pinopsida; order Pinales; family Pinaceae; genus Picea; species Picea abies. Next base: position 28,540 of record CBVK0100020970.1, read on the forward strand.
ATGGACCTTTTGAAATATTTGAGAAATTAGGAAATAATGCTTACAAACTCAATCTTCCATCTTATGTGTGCATTCACTCTCTTAGCACTAAAAGTCACCCTTAGATTGAAGGAGGATAAGCCCAGTACCCATCATAATATTTGATGGATGTTTGATTTATGTGAGTGGAGGTCAAATGGGGAAAACTCAATACAAGAATGATTTCAACATAGAACTGGACAAGTAATGCACAGGGAAGTGAGGGCCACAACTAACTTCAGTCAGTGAATTGAGTTTAAATGTGAGCAGAGGGAAGACTTAGTAAAAAAGGTGGACAAGACTACTATGGGCATCAAGCCTTCAAGCATCTTGGAGAAGAAAAACTCAGACTCGAGATCACTCTTAAGCTCAAGCTTCAGAAACTAAAATATATCCAAACAACACAGTCACAACAACATAATGATCAAACCTACATCATCGTGTAGCTACAACAACTTGATTGGATCCTCCATGCCCGAGCCATTCAGTGTAAGAGGGGAAAAGATCACAAGGAAGCTGACTAAAACTGGCCACGTTACCGTTGCAATCAAACCTACATTACAGCATCATAACAACCCTCGACTGGATCCTCCATGCCCGATTGTTTTAGCATAGTTTTTACAAAGAGATGAAAAGAGGTTGACTTCTATTAATCTGAAAGTCTCAAATCTGATACATAACCAAAGAACAGTTTTGGCATCAAAACATTACAAAATAGGGAGCTTTGCTCAACCAGTTGACGACCATCACAAAATATTAAAACTATCTATTTATACTCAGAACAATATGCCACTACTAATAGTGTGACCTAGTCACTACAATCAAAGCTTTGCGTCGGTGAGCTCTTCTGTCAAACTGAACGTGCACCCTCTATCATACATGAGCTCAGATCGGCATGGGATTTGCAGGAAAATCTGCCCACGGGGGTACCACGAGTTGACGGTTTAGTCCCCACGGCCGTGCCTTCCATGACTTCCATTTATGGAGTGAGTTGAGGTTTCAACCATCGACTCTACTTTCATTAACTGTCTCCTCTCTGGATCGCAATGAGACTTAAAGCTCAGGGGGTGTCCATGTGTTTCTCTTGGATAGAATGCTATATGAGCATGTGATTGCAGGGCTATCAAAAGCGATTTGGAATTACACCACTTTTGAGCCTGCAATTCACCACCCTCTACCATGTATTTCCTATGCCTTACCATGGTCTCAATTGCGGGATCACTCACGAAAATTATCGCCCAAGCATGTTGCATCCCTGCAATGAAATATGGTCGTAGATATGGTCCCGATTTGGGATCTGGGTGCACCCGCTAGATCTGGTGCCACCGCTAGATCTTATCTGCCTGCTAACTTTAGGGTTCGCTAGGCCTGTGCTTTGGAGTGAGGCATTATATTTGGTGCTGAACAATAACACATCAGTGGATCAGATCTACCTCCTCCAAATCAATGTTCAAGATTTGCTTTCGGGTCTCCGAATTCCAGGAAAATCAAATCTCAAACTTTTTATGCCTTCGACTGCTTTTACCCGGAGCCCTGGATCTGATGACGCATGGCCCTTCTCAAATCCATGGCTGAGATGCTTTCGGGTCTCCAGACTCTGGGAAAATCAAATCTCAAACATGCTCTACCTTCGGCTGCTTTTACCCAGAGCCCTGGATCTAATGACGCGTGGCCCTTCTGAAATCGACGGTTGAGATGCTTTCGGGTCTCCGGACTTGGGGAAAATCAAATCTCAAACCTCCTCTGCCTTCAACTGCTTTTACCCGAAGCTATATTTTGTGTAACTTTGAAATCTCGAATACCTAAGGGTCGTTAATCTGGAATCTCCACCACTGACAAAATTCAAACTATCTGATGCTTGCGCTTCGAGCCCGAAATGGACTGCCATGAAAGCTGCGCCTGGCATCCATGGCTGTGGCCTGAGTGAACAAGGACTTGGACGACTTGTTGTGGGCTGGGGAAAACAGAGAGAATAGTGATTGAAGCAAAGGAGACAAGTGTTCATCCTTAGATAAAAATAGATAGGTTTAGGGCCAAGACTTCCTTCAGGTAAGACATCAAGGGGAATTAGGGCGCTCGAACAAAAGGAGCAAACAAAAAAAAAATGACTGTAACAATCGAAGGGGAAAATTCAAGATCTGGCCTACGAAAAGGAGAGAGATAGGGAAAGGATACAGACTTAGTTATTCTCAACAACAAACACATACGAATCCAGACAACATTATGTGATAACATTTGGCTCCATAGGGAATGGCATGCTCCCTGCGAGCTGCCAAGAACACGTAGCTCCAGTGCCTTAGCTATTGGGTTATGGAGTCTCTTATTAAAATAAAAAGTAAAAATAAAAACAAAAATGGGGTGGTATTTACAATGGTGGGACGTCGGTCACGGCCTAAACAAAAAAATTCTTGAGAAAATGCCCATTGACATGGCCACCCAAAACCTCAGAATCCTCCAAATTCTATAATTCATAAGTTTTGTTCAGAAAAACCTTAGAAATCTTGAAGGGCCCAATCCACAAGGCTTCAAATTTAACATGTTTTCCCTTGTCTTTCTTGGGTGCATCCCATTTGAGCACCAGATCCCCCAGCTGGAAATTTTTCTTGCTTGCACTCTTGTCAAAATCTCGTTTTATTTTTTGTTGATGGTCTTGTGCTTTATCAAGCAGCTGCTCCCTGGTCTGCTACACTTTTACCAGCTGCAGTATCCTCCTGACCATGTCATCAGGTTCTCCTTGGTAGTCCTGGAGGAACTTCGCCATAGGAAAAGCAAGCTGAGTAGGAAAGATTGTCTCACTGCCATACACTAGCTGGAAAGGAGAAATGCCCAGTGATATTTTTGTGGTAACTCTGTCAGTCCACAATGCAAACTTCATCTTTGAATCCCAGGCTTTCTTGTTGTCTTTTGACAGCCTTTTGATGATATTTATGAGCCTCTTGTTAGAATACTCTACTAAACCATTTCCCTAAGGGTAGTAGGGAGTAGAATGGACTAGTGTGATCCCATACTACTCACAAAAATTAATTAATGGCTCAGCTCTGAAAGAGGCAGCATTGTCTGCGACAATCCTGCTTGGACAACCAAATCTGGATATGATGTCTTCAAGGAAATTTATGATCACCTTGTGGGAAGCACTCCTTGTAGGGATGGCTTCTATCCATTTGGTAAAATAATCAGTGGTGGTCAAAATCTACCTATGTTGGCCACTCGAGGCTGGGTGGATCTCTCCAATGAAGTGGAGACCCCACTGCTGAAAAGGTCCAGAAACCGCTACAGGTTTCAAAGGCAAATATTTGAGTTGTTTATTTCCAGAAAACTTTTGACACTTGGTACATGCTCTAATCTTTACAAAAACATCAGCAAAAAGGCTGGGCCAAAAATACCCAGCTCTGAGGATCTTATACGATGTGGTCCTCCAAAAATGATGCCCCCCACATGAGCTGTCATGAAAATCGAACATAGCTTTTTGGGCTTCTTGTGGGTCTAGACACCTCAATAGGACTCCCAGAGGATCCTTCCAGTACAAAATCTAATCGATGATACAATACTTGATTGCTTTGAGTTTCAAATCTCTCACCTTGTTTTTACCCAAATCATCAGGGGGCCTCAACTTCTGCAAAAAGTATATGATGTCTTTATACCAAGGGCATCCTGCTAAGTTGAGGCTAACATGAGAGTCTTCACCAACAATCTCAACTTGCTGATTTTCTGAGTCTATATTGATGAAATTAACCCCCAATGCCTCGCAATTTGATTCAGCCAGTAACCTGGACAAACCTTGGCCTTTCACCAACCTGGTGAGTTTGATTTCCAAGTCAAACTCCAGAATCTTGGCAATCCATTTGCTTCTTTTCCCATCTATATCAGGTTGGATCAGTATCTCCTTTACTAAAGCCGAGGGAACATATGCAATAATTTTCGAGTGTAGAATATAGATTTTGAAAGCCTTGAGGGCTTTCACCAAAGCATAATCTTGCTTTTCCATGATATCATATCTCATTTCTGCATCTCTCAGTGCTCTGCTGAAAAAGGAAATAGGTTGTTCCAACCCATCTGAATTTCTCTGCAGAAAAACAGCAGCTAATGTATCTGATGAAGCGAAGGAAAATATAAGAAATTCCTTAGAATAGTTTGGGCTGATGAGCACAGGTGCTTCAATCAATGCCCTCTTGATTTGTTGAAAGAATTTATGGACTCAGCAGTCCATTTCACTTCATTCCCCTTTCTGAGCATGGTTGTAATGTATTTAACCAACTCAGCAAAATTAGAAATGAATCTCCTCAGAAAATTGATTTTACCCAAGAAAGACAAAACCTCTTTCCTAGTTCTGGGAAAAGACAAGGACTGGATGGCCTCTACTCGGCTTGGATCAATTTTGACCCCTTCAGCTGACACAATATGCCCTAACAATTTTCCCTCTTGCATGGCAAATAAAGATTTCTTAGGATTGAGCGAAAGGCCAAACCTTCGACACTTCAAGAAGACTTTCCTTAGATGATGACAATGCTCTTTATTAGACCTGGAGAAAACTATAATGTCATCCAGATAAATAAATACAAATTTGTCCTTTTCCCTAATGAAGGCGATGTCCATGGCTCGCTGGAAGGTTGCTCCTGCATTCATCAACCCAAAGGGTATTTTAGCATACATGAACGTGCCCCAAGGAGTTGTGAAATTTTTCTTCTGTGTATCTTCAGGCAAGACAAAGATTTGATTGTACCCGGAGAAACCATCGACCATAGACATCATGGACGAACCAGTCACTCTCTACAAGATGTGCTCCATTTTCGGCAAGGGGTAGTTATCTTTCTTGGAGCTCCTGTTCAAATTTTTGAAATCGACACACAACCTGATTTCCCCATTCTTCTTCCTCAAGGGCACTAAATTAGCTACCCACTTTGAAAATCTCAAAGCGATGATGATCTGCACATCCAGTAGATTCTTGACCTCCTTTTCCATAATCGGCAACAACATGGGATTTATCTGTCTGAGATTCTACTTGAAAGGTTTGACATCCTCTTTCAAAGGGATTTTGTGTTCAATGATGTTGGTGTCATATGTTCTCAAATCCTCGTATGTCCAAGCAAAAACATTAGCGAACTCCTTCAAGATTTTGACATACTCAGCCCTTTGTTCTTTTAACAAGCTGCTAGACAATTTGACCCATTTGGGATCCTCCTTGGTTCTTAGATTGTATTCAATCACACCAGCCTCTTCAGTTGATCCTTCAACCTTTACAGCAACATCATTTCTGTCAAACAATCTCTCCAAAGGGACAAGACCCTTTGGAATATGGTTGCTAGGAAACTGAACAATATGATGGTTATCAATCTTATTCATAAAAACATCAGCATGAGGGCTTTCTTCAGACTCCTGATCCTGATCAATATGCATATCAGAAAATTCATCCACAGTCTCAAGGAACTTCTTAATCTCAATATCATCCTCAAAGACCTTCCAATGTTTGACATTGTCAGGGATAGAGGGTTTGTATTTTATCTCCACCTCATACTTGAGTTTTGGGGGAAAAGGGACATTAAAATTACTTATTGAGACCGCCTAGGAATCTGCCACAAAGTTCTCCTCCCTTGGAACAAATGAAATATTAAAATCCAAGAATAAACTATCAATCATATCCCATACTTTATTTCTATAGGCCCTTAACCTCGGGTGCTTAGCCTGATACAAATTTCTAACTTGATGAACAATTAGCTCAATGTCTCCAAACACTGCTAGCTCCTCAATTTTCATGTCTTTGGTAGCTCTCAAACCCAAGACAAGAGCCTCATATTCTGCCATATTGTTTGGTGTTTCAAATTCCAACTTGCAGGACAGAGATATGGTCTCTTGGGTGGGGGAAATAAAAACTACTCTGGAACCAGCACTTTCCTTAGAAGAGGCTCCATCAAAAAACATTTTCCACACAGAGGTCTTGGGGGGAGGCTCTTTGCAAAAGGTAATAGGTTGCTTTCTAATTTCAATAGGAGGCTGAGGAACATCAGAGAGTTGCAAAATACTGGTTCCTAAATCAGTGTCAACTGAGAAAATGGGGTGGTTGATGGGATTGGCTTCATCATTGATAATGTAGGCAAGTTGTGCTTCTCTATAAAGCCTTCTATGTTCCCCTCCAAATACAGGGATGGTGGCATATGACAGATCCATCTACAAAGTTCCCCCTAGTCTTTTGATCCATGATCTGGACAAGAGCATCCCAAACTTAGGGGGGACATCAACTACCACTATGTCCATGACTACACTTTTCATTGGCAATTGAAACAAGGAGACCACTAGATCCTTAATAACCCCTAGGCATTTCACCTTCCTGGAATCGAATGAATACAGGTCATGGTAGGTTTTTGTAACCTCCAGCCCAAGCTCATCCATGACAATTTTGGTGAGATCGGAAGA
>CBVK0100020971.1:0-34964 GCA_900067695.1 Picea abies
CTCTTCCGATCTCACTTTCTCCCTCCAATCCTAGACCAGGGGGGGAAAACTCAACAGGAACACTCCTGAAATTCAGGAAACAGGAAACTTCAGAAAAAGGTTTGCTAAGAAACCGAGGATGAGAAAATGGAGTTCCTACAGAAGGAGATGGTGGATTACCTAGTTCGGTGGTGAAATCTTCTCCTTCAGAGGCCTTTCCTTTTCTGAGAACCGCCTCTGTATCAGTTTCAGGTGTAGCTAGAGGTAGTTGTGCATGGGACCGCGTGTGTCTGTCTCTGAAATCCACAATTAACATGACAGGTTTGCCACAGTGGAGTCATCACAATGGAGTTGCCAGGCGCGTAGTAGCAATATTCAAAGGTTCTGATACCTGATGCACCTTCAGAATCAGAGGCTCAATGTCGTTCAATCTCGAGGAAAATTTTCAACTTCATCCCCGGCAGCGGCACCAAAAATGTTAGCGTCAAAATTCACTCCTAGATTGCAACAGGAGCAGAGCCTGATGCCCATCAGTTTATGTCACGATTCATTTATAAAAAGGGGTGATCGAATGGAAGTTAACTCAAAACAATATTGTTCTAACTCCTAGACTAGGCCAGGCATGCATGGGCAAGTGAGGTATTAGATAAACTTTAGATTATGAGTTGTAATAAGGGTGAGTAGTGGGAAGACTTGTATAAAAGAACTGCAAAGGTCTATCGTAAACATCAGGTTTCTAACAGACTATAGGAGAAAACATCTAAACGCAAGATATTCTTACATTCAAATACAAGATATTCTTACATTCAAACATAGAAAACCGGAGAATACAACAATGCAACAATAAATCCTTGATCGTAACATAATTGCAATAATTCATGTGAATCAATCAATCATGAACTCCCTCAGTATGAGATGAAAATTAGATGGGGTAAGAAAACTGTCTGTTATTAAACAAGAAATCTCACATACAGATGCATAATCCAGAGAACTAGAGTGTCTATTAAAACTTTACAATCGGGAGCTTTGCTCTACCATCGATCCTTTGAAAAATATCAAAACAAAGTATATATACTCCTAAACATTTTCCCATCAGAGGCCTCCTAGACTTTCGGGATGAGGCATATCTTCAATCAAATCTGGCCTACACTCCTCTGTCATATGCCACCTTAATTCTGCATGGCTCGTGCTAGGGGGTAGTTGACCCCTTAAATGATGAATTAACATGCGTAGACATCCATGGTGAGTTGAGGACTCGGCATGGCTTCTATGGAAAGAATCAGTACAGGGGACCATCTCAGGCAGACTTCCAGCAGCCCATTGTGATTCTTTCTTTAGCAGAAGCTAAGTACTTTGCAGCTACAAACGCATCTTGTCAAGCAGTTTGGATGAGAATAATGTTAAAATATTTGTTGCAAGAACAATAGGAACCAACTAAAATATTTTGTGACAACAACCCCACCATCATGTTATCCAAGAATAATGTGTTTCACAACAACACTAATCACATTGACACAAAGTATCATTTTATCAGAGAATTGGTAAATAACAAAGAAATTTGTTTAGAGTTTTGCATGTCAAAATAACAAATTACAAATATATTTACAAAAGCTTTGGCAAGAGATGCATTTCAGAAACTGTGCACTTGTCTAGGAGACAACGTAGCAACATATATTTGATAGTATATGTCAATTCAAATTTTTTATGTTTTGTAAACTCACCTACTTATAATTAAGGGGGAGTGTTGAAAATATTAATTACAAGTCGTGAGCCTTACACTTACGCAAACTCTGTCTATCAAAAAAAGAAGAGACATTATTCTGTCAGACATGAAAAGCAGGAGTGTTAGAAGGAGCTCTATTTAATGAACCAATCTTTATCTTTCTCGAGCTGTGTTATGCAGACAGAGTCAGTCATATTTATTTTTTTCTTAATTGTTTGAGTCGTTTTACTTCTACAAGAAGTCTCAGTCTTAGTCTATATATGTCCAAGCCTATAGGTACTCAAAAAAGAGGAACAAAGAGTGTGTTAGTTGATATTTAGAAGCAACATCATTTGTGAGGAATTGAAGAACTCTGAGAGCTCAAGCTTTGGTTTTTTGTAAAGTTTGCATAAATTGTTGGAGTAAAAGCTCAAGATAGTTTTGTATTATGTAACCATGCACAATGCCCAAGTTTGATAATATATATCAATTATTTTTTGTGTTGAGTATTTTTGAATGTTTGTTATGTTTGGGAGTTTATGTGTTAAGGAGCAGCACAGTATCAAGAAATTATTATGTTTAGTGTTATTATCACAACATGTAGTATATTGAGTAGTTTGTGAATTGCACAGTAAATCCTGAGAGTTTAGGGATGAATAATTTCACTGCGTGGTCATTGCAACTTCGTTGTGCATATTTTGTCTACATGATGTAGATCCGAGAAATAGTTTAAAAATAACGAATTCAACAACTCAAAAAATATTTCAAATATAGAAATATTGAAGACTTATAGTCAGTCTCACACTAGGCACATGAATACAAATATAGAGTTACAACTCTTCAAGAATTCTCTACATTCATACTTCATTACCAAATATAGGTATTTATATCAACGATGAGAGATCTGAGCTTCTATCAAGAAAAAATTGGATATATCTTTGGAACTCCGTCAAGAAGTCTCGAGAACTTAGATATGAACTATTAGGAAGTTTCGTGATTTGTTTTACCTAGTTTATCTTCACCTACCTCATTTGATGAGTAGGAGGAGTAATTAACGTTTCAACACTCCCCCTTAATTATGACTGCTAATAATACAACCACTAACCATGAATGCATCTATGGGCTTAGAAAATTCATAATATATTGGCATGTTGGTCTAAGTCTTAGCTAGGCTTACAACCCATTTTTGTAAACTTTAATCACATCATGCACATGTTTTTCTACATAGTGGAATTCACCTTCTTCACAATCTTCTTTTGCCTCAGCAGGATCTTATAAAAGATTTTACTTCTTTTGTTAAAACAAAAACTTCATCAATAACTAGAATGTTGATGTGGATTGATGTTCTTCTCCCTTTCATTATATTCCATCTAAAGATATTAGACCCAGTTGCTACTGCAACTTAGGAATAATGCTCTCATACAAATCTTGTGAGATAATGTTATTGCATCATTCCTCTTGTTTCATTTACATCAATTTGAAACATAGAGGTAGACTCAACTATAGCTGAAACAGACAAGCAATATGAGCTATAACTCAAAGCACCAATTTCATGATGGGAGAAGACAAATTCCAATGGCTACAACCTTAATCGTCTTTTGACTTTTCCATGGGTTACCCTCAACCAATTTCACCATATCCAAGGTTTTTCCTTTGCTTATGTTCAAGGGTTTTCATTAGTGAAACCTTAATCATTACAACGCTTAAGTGGTTTTCGGATGACCACTAACCATTACACCATCTAGCTGACCACAAACTTCACATACAAATTCTTTTCACTATTCATGAACCTTCATGATGAGGAAACTGATTTACAATGCACACATTCACTTGATCTTTCGTTACTATGAGGTAAATTGATTTACAATGCATACATTCACTTGGGATTTCGTTACTATGAGCTTTGTCCTCACTTTTCAGTTGCTTCTTCTTTTGTAGCTGCATTATTGCTCGAACATTTTTCTTCTGCAAAAAAATGATCATTGATGTCCATATAAAAAAAAAACATCTACCAAAATACATGGGTGCAAACTGTTGTACTCACTAGTTCTCTAGGAGTTGTTTTCATATACATAGTTCATCAACACATTAGACTCTCCCTATAACTTGGTCCCAACCAACTCAAACTCTGATATTATCATCTCATATTCATGTTCCTCCCTTAATCGAAGATCCAAATTCTTTGATTCACCATCAATATTAAATACAAGTACACCTGCCGCCCTTGTATCTACCTAATGGTCAATTCCACAGCTTGATGTCGCATCCACGCTTATACATAAGAGGGATATTGCTCCATTATTACATATTCTACTACACTAATGCACTTAGGTCTCACTCAACATGGCTTACTAAATACCTGGGGAATACAACATGTCTATGATAGAGAATATGAAATCGATTACACACAGTTGTTGTTGTATAAAACACATTATAAAATCAATCCAAATGAGAGCTATTGCTCCGAGAACTTGTCTAAGACCAAGAACCTTTGGGGTGTCGGGTACAAATGATCATGCACCCCCTACAACACTTATCATTAAAACATTTTATGACATGTACAACAAGAATTCTTTACTAAATGCCCAAACTATAAGCTCGTTCTTTGCTAAATTCCCAAATTGAAGCGAATAATTGCTATGACATATCTCTCACAACTTAAAAATTAGTCGTAGATTTTTACATCAATAAACTCTCCACTTGAAATTTTACCTCTTTTTTCCATTTGTCCCTTTACATTTTATAAATTCATATGTTAACCACTTATTGGTGTTTAAAAGATTCATAATAACTTTTTCTTAAATATCCCTTTTATATTAATATCTCTTACTTTTCCACTTTCCAATGGTTATGACTTTTAGAAACCAAAATAATTCCATAATGCCACATTGCATGTATTGTATAGTATTGGGCCTAGATAGATAGTAATCCATTTTCATATTCTCTCACTTGCACTACTAGAATTAGTAGAAGCCCACTATAATTACTAGAACCCTCTCTTAGGTTTTCATTCGACTTCACGCCCTTCACCACAAATCAAACCCAATGTCTACTTGAAGTGGATGTTGGCTAGTTATTTCGAGGGATTTTGTGTAAATAAAAATACAGAACATCTCCAATATACAAACCTTTATCACCTTCGGGCTTTTGTGTAATGACAAATCTGGAACAACACCAATATACAAACCTTTATCACCTTCGGGCTTTTGTAGAGGGCATTCACTGCTATCTCCATTTTCCATTTGACTGGTAGTCGTAGATGCCAATTCGCAATCCTCAATGCCTACAGTTCTTCCATGAATCCTCAATGGCCACAAAAGGACTTGATTTTGCGACATCAATCGGTACCTCACCTTCAAAACCCTCCATTTTTGGATCGAATTAGAGGGACAAAAACCCTTCTACTTTCTTCTGCATCTATCCACTAACATTTTCAAAATATTGCAAGTCTCGGACATCTGAACCATCTCCAATAGAAAAAGCCAAGTCTGTATGCTTGGATTTTATAGCCATTTGACCTACTTGACCAGTGATAGATTTGGCCGCTAGGGAGTTCTTTGTAGGGAATCAAATTGGAGCCATGAAAACCCACAAATATCTCCTCCTCCTCTACACGTAGCTTCTCTTCACCCTTCAGATCTGTTAGTTGTAAACCTCAATTTAGAAGTGACTATACAGTGCCAGTTGTTCTGGCCCCTATATGAGATTGCTAGGATTATGTCACGTTTTTGATATTCTTGATTTGTTGGAGCTTATTTAGTTCATTTGTTTTCCCTTAATGAAATAGCATTCTTCACATTCCTTTTTTCATCTCATGCATTGTTTAGTCTGTGCAGTATTTTTTCTACTCTGCGCAGTTTTTTGTTTTGACTACGTAGTTTATTGTTTTCTCATGGTATCAAAGCACATGAAGTGAGACTCTCCAGAGTGCATCAAGAGAAGCCCAATCCAAGGAGTGAAGAGCTCGGGAAGTAAGACTCAACACAGTGCCTGTAGAGCAGTCCGCCAAGGATCGATGTAGAGAAGAGCTAGGAAACGACCCCCATAGTTGGGACCCTCGAATATCTAGCAGCCAAGGTGTTGGATTTAGCTGGAAAGGCTGATTGTAAAAATACGAAGACTAGAATCATGCCTCTCACATTCAGCTGGCAGTCATAAATGATGACGAATTGGGGAAACTTTTGGGAAAGAGACTATTTCTAGCAGCAGAGTTCTCCTTCCAAAGAAGTTCATCGGGAAAGCAGAGAATGCCTCCACACCAAAGTCACCAAAATCTAAGTAGAAAATATTGAACACTCCAAATCATGCACACACTCCAAGGTCATGAACACCAAATCGTACACACTCCAAGATCACACACACTCCACAAGCACGCACACAAGCCATTCTAGCACTTGGTGAAGGAGATCACGCAGGACGTTGCAATAGGTAGTAGAGGTTACTTTTGCATCACAATTTGGATACTGATTTGGCTCATTTAATTTGTGCAAGGGGAGAAAAAGTAGCACACGGAGAGTAGTTCTTTTCTCTCTGGCTTTATTTTTCCGTGCGTTGTCCCCTCAAACAGACTGGCCTTTTTGTGAGGCTTGTAACCACCACTCGTAAAGATAATATTGTGTGTGGATCTAATTTCAACATAGGTAAAGCATGGAGGGAATTATCACTTCTAGAGTTGGTTCACAGTGAAATTATAGGTATTTTCCCACTCCCATCAATCAGTAAATTTAAATATGTTCTTACTTTCATTTATGATTTTTCGAGATTTACATGGGTCTACTTTCCCAAATTAAAATATGAGGTCTTTGAGTGTCTTAAAGATTTCAAGCATCTTGTTAAGAACCAAACAAGAAAGAGGATTAAGAATTATCTTGTAGAAAATGGAGGAGAGTATGTGAATAAGGATGTTGAACATGTTTTTTCAAAAGAAGGTATAGATTTGTAGTACACGGTTCCATATACTCCACAATAGAATGGGGTAGCAGAGAGAAAGAACAAAACATTGAAAGAGATGGAAAATTATATGTCGGAGGCTAGAACACTACCTCCAAAGTTATGGGTTGAATCTATCAACTATGCATCATGCATTCAAAATATATTTCCTCATAAATTATTCAACGGAGTCACTCCATATGAGGCTTGGAGAGGGAAGAAATCGGAAGTCAATCACTTCATAATTTTCAGTTCCAATGCATGGTCTAGGATCCCTTCCGATAGGAGGAAAGCTATGGAAACACATAGTAAGGAGTGTATTTTTGTTGGATATCCAGAAGGAGTGAAGGGATATATTTTATTAGATATTACTTTAGATACATTATTCATTAAAAGGAGTGTTAATTTTGAATAGGGTCCTTCACAGGTACTTCCGGAGTAGTCCACACCTCCATCTCCACTGCCACTAGTTGTAGAAATTCATGAGACTTCTTTCAATCAGATTTTTGATTATATATATAAATGTGATATTTCTGATCAGAAGAAATAATTTGTAGGTCTATATAATCTACCATGATGGGCACAACAGACTCTTCATGCTACAAGTGATCTAGTGGGTGCTCTTGTCGATCCATGCAGAACCATATCTCAGTTTGTGGAGCCTCTGTAATATTTTACTACCATGGATCCTTTGCGGATTATTTATTGTTATATGGTACTTGGATCATATCCTCATTCTTATGTAGAGGATGAAGGGAACCCCCATTGGGAGGAATCTATGAAAGAGGAGTACAATTTCTTGACAAAGAACAACACATGGGAGTTAGTTCCTCTACCTTCCAATAGGAAGCTTATTAGATGTAAGTGGATTTTCAAGAAAAAAAGGGTTGTTGATGGATACAATACAAATTATAAGGCTAGGTTAGCACCTAAAGGTTTCTCACAGGTATAAGGCATTGAATATGAGGATACTTTTGCACTGGTTTCCAAGATTGATTCCATTTGGTTAGCTCTAGTTATTGCAACAACTAGAAAGTGGGAGGTATGTCATATGGATGTGAAGAATGCATTCTTACATTGAGATATTAATGAGGAGATATAAATGGAGAAGAAAGAGGGATATTTTCAATATCCATCATTAGTTTGTAGGTTGAGGAAGTCATTGTATGGACTCAAGCAAGCACCTCGGGCATGGTATGCTAAAATATACTATTATATTCTCTCTAAATATTTTCTTAGATGTAGATCAAATCCTAATGTGTATATGATGAGGAACACAGATTCCCTTATGTTGATAGTTTATCTATATGCATATGATTTACTCATCATGGGAGCTTATCCTCCTCCATTGTTGCAATGAAGATCGATTTGCATGATAGGTTTTTTATGACAGATATGAGACTATTACATTACTTTCTTGGTCTTGAAATAAGACAGAATGATTCAAAAATCAATATGTCTCAGTCCAAGTATGCCAAAGATCTACTTGATAGGCTTCATTTTTTTGATATTATGGTATCTTTGGGAGGTATTAACCTCCATTTGTGACCTTTGATGAGATTAGAATATTCCAAAAGTGAGAAAAGACTTAGACACAACCCTATAAGTAAATTTGGCTAAAGAAAATATTTTATATTAAGTCTTTAGCAGCTAGAAAGAGAAGTCAGCCCATACATCTTGGTAAGAACAATATAAATACAGGACGCCAGTTCTCATTTGAGAAATATATATTAAAACTGTAGAAATCCACTTGTGCACACTACAGAAATCTAGTAGTGCGCAAGTCTGGGGAGTAGTTGGAGCTGTAGTTCCTGTAATTTGTATTTTCGATTTTTCTGGATTGGAGTTTCTGATCAGTATTGGTTATCTTTTCTTGGTGCATTATCCTTGGTTGGATATTGTTTTTCTACCATATTTCTTCTCTCTGTCAAGGTCAAGGTGCTCGGAGGTGGCATTCGTGCCTATCTTTGGGCAACACTATTGCTATATTATTTATGGTTAAACGAGCACACCCACTTTTCTAACAGGTTATGGGCCCACACCTCCTTCATTCAATTGAACCACTGGAAGGAATTTAATCCATAAGGTTATCAAGCTCGTTTAATAAATGCTTCTAGGTTTTCTAGTAGGTGCGTTTACTGAAGCACTGTCACTAGGGTTACTAGCAGGTGCAGTTGCAGAAACCCTAAAACTCTTACCTAGAACCTTATGATGGAATACCTTACTCAAGGAGAAGATATTCTAGTGCGCCTTAGTCCAATGCACCTCTTGGAACTCTTAGAATGAAAAAATGTCAAGGTTGATATTTTGGGTCAAAGTTTAACCAGTTATCAGTCAACAGAAATCATGAATGAAAAGACAGATCATCTACACTATTCAATGCTCACAGGAACTCTTGAAGATGAAATGTGGATAATTGAAAGTGGAGATTCTAGACATATGATAGGAGACCAGGCCAGACTCTATAATCTAAATGAAAAGAATACATCCTACAAGGTAGAACTTGGATATAAAAACACCTATCTAGTCGAAGGAATTGGTCAAGCCTCCGTCAAATTGAAAACAAGTAACAATGTTAATTTGAGCAATGTCTTATATGTACATGGTTTAGACAATAATATTGTATCCATATCTTTCCTAGAAGAAAAAGGAAACATAATAGCCTTTGTAGATGGAAAATTATTATCTTGGTTTAGAGACTCCAACATAGAGAATGCTAGAGTTCTTGGAACCCATGAAGGAAGACTGTACAAAATACTAGAAATAAATGATGAAGCTCTTGTACATGATGAAGTCAATCCCAATGAAAATTTTCATATAAGGTATGCTCATATCAAATATCAAGAATTAACTTTCCACAAAAATATGGTTGAAGGAATACCAGAACTACAATCTACACATGAAGGAATTTGCAAAGGATGTGCTCTTGGTAAAAATGTTAAGAAACCATTCTCAAGAAACAATAATAGATCTAAGTAAATCATAGATCTAAGGAAATCGTAGATCTAATACATTCAGATGTTTGTGGTCTGATGCCAGTCAAATATCTAGGAGGTTCTCTTTACTATGTAATCTTCATAGATGATTACTCAAGAAAGACTTGGTTATATCTCTTGAAGAAAAAGGATGAAATTTTCAACAAGTTTCAAGAATTGAAAGCAGAGATAGAGAACCTCACAAACAAGAAAATCAAGACCTTGAGAACAGATAAAGGAGGAGAATATACATCCAAGGAATTTGTTTCATTTTTCAAATCGGTACGGGTTAAGAGGGAGCTAATTGTTCCACATAATCCTAAACAAAATGGTGTAGCATAAAGGAAGAATACATCTATTGGAGAAACTGTGAAAGAACTAATGAACGATCAAGGTTTATCTATGTATTTGTGGGGATAAGCAGCCATGATAGCAATATATGTTCAGAACAGAAGGCCCCACTACATATTGAAGGATATGACTCCAGAAGAAGCCTTCTCAGGAAAGAAACCTAATGTGTAACACTTAATAATATTGGGATGCCATGTTTACATTCACATCCCCAAGGATAAAAGGAAGAAATTAGAACCCTCGGGAAAGAAGGGAATATTCATGGGATACATTGAATCATATAAGGCCTACAAAATATATATATCGAAATAACATAAGGTTGAATTCATCAGAGATGTAACCTTCAATGAAAATATGGCTTTCAATAAATCCATAGAATAAACTATAGAAGAAGAAGAGTATGAAGATCCTAAAGAAGAAATCATGTCTTCCAGAAAGTTAGAATGAAGAAACAAAACAACTTTATCATCTGATGCAACCATGTGAAACTATTGAATCAGACACTGTACCCAAAACCAAGAAATATCCATCTTGGCTTGAAGCTACTCTACAATAAGTAGAGATACTCAAAGCCCGAAGTGGCACCTTCAGAAAAATAAAAAAATCCCAAAATATTCTCCAACTATGGAGCATGCTTGAAAAATCTTCTAAATGAAGAACCCACCACATTTGAAGAGGCATATCAGAAGAAACAATGAAAAAAATCTATGACAAAAGAACACCAGTCCATCATGAAAAATGATTTATGGGAAATTGTGCCTAGACCCAAAGAAAAATTAGAAATAACTTCAAAATGGGTCTATAAGATCAAACATGCAGCAGAAGGAAGCATGGAAAAATACAAATCAAGGTTTGTAGATAGAGGGTTCTCTCAGGAGGAGGGAGAAGACTATGACGAGACATTTTCTCATGTTGCCAGATATAATTGTATTAGAGCCATTATGTCTCTTTCTACTTCCATGGGATGTAGTTTACATCAGATGGATGTAAAGACAACTTTCCTCAATGGAGCAATCAAAGAATAAGTATACATTAAACAGCCTCAAGGATTTGAAGTACACTCCAGAGACACTCATGTTTGCAGGCTAAAGAAATCCTTGTATGGTCTCAAGCAAGCTCCAAGAGCTTGGTATGCTAGAATAGATAGCTACTTAATAAGACTTGGCTTCTCCAAGAGTCGAGCAAATCCAAATATTTACTACAAAGTCATGAAAAATGCACCTGTGATTCTACTGCTATATGTTGATGATTTATTCTTGACAGGTGAAGAGTCTCTCATCATCTAGTGTAAGAAGGAACTGGCCTCTGAGTTTGATATGAAAGATATTGGTCTCATGCATTATTACTTGGGACTAGAAGTATGGCATAAGCATGGTGAAGTATTCCTTGGACAAGGAAAGTATGCAGTGAATATTCTTCAAAGGTTTGGAACGATGGATTGAAAATCCATGGACACTCCTATGACCATAGATATAAGGAAAGTAAGAGACTCAGATTCTGATCCAGTAGGCTCGTCCCTATATCAACAATTGATTGGGTCATTGATGTAATTAGTGAATACTCGACTGGATATTTGTTTTGTTGTAAACACCCTAAGCCAGTTTCAGGTGGAACCTCGACATGAGAATTGGATAGTTGCAAAGCATGTTCTGATCTATATTCATGGGACACTAAACTATGGCTTAATATATACCACATCCACTGATATACAACTTCATGGATTGACAGATGCAGATTGGGCAGGAAGTGCAGAAGAGATAAGGAGTACTTCATGGATGTGTTTTAGCTTGGGCTCCGCTATGATATCTTGGGGAAACAGGAAACAAAAGTCTATCACACTCAGCACAATAGAAGCATAATATATTGCATCATGTGAGGCATGTACATAAGCAGTATGGATGAGAAAGTTGATTTCTGGATTATTTGATCAAGTTCCAGATTTGGCCATAATATATTGTGACAATCAG
The DNA here is from genome assembly GCA_900067695.1 of Picea abies. Taxonomy (NCBI): domain Eukaryota; kingdom Viridiplantae; phylum Streptophyta; class Pinopsida; order Pinales; family Pinaceae; genus Picea; species Picea abies. Next base: position 11,904 of record CBVK0100020971.1, read on the forward strand.
AGTTGTATAAGGCTATCTGAACACCTAGTGTTTCATGAATGGTCGAAAAACATTGAGACCAAATACTACTTTATTCTAGATAAAGTCCAGGAAGGAGAAGTGAAGCTCCAGTATATCCCCACAGATGAGCATACAATAGATATTTTGACAAAGACTTTGTCCAAGATAAAGTTTGCATACTTACAAGACAAGTTGGGGATCATGGAAATAACTCCCTTAGCTGAAAGGGAATAGATGGTTCTCCAAGTTGGGAGGGACCACTGATAAATAATTGATTTATGGACAGTCATTTTCCATCTTGGAAAATGGTCCAAGTTGGGAAGTTCCTTTCCATTTTGAAAAGTGGTTTTAGATTTTTTACGGACATGCATTTTCCAGTTTGGAAAATGGTCCAGATCGAACAGTCATTTTCGTAATGAAAATGTTTCAATAAATTGTTGATGTACCATAGACAGTGATTCCCCTTGTGGATAGTGTAGGGGAATGGTCTAGGACAATCATTCTTCTTGGTAGTCACTCTCAGTAGTGGTCAAGTAGAATGGTCTGCCTCATCAGGAAATCATTCTTTCGAAGTCCACAGTTGTGAGTAGTTTCAAAGAATGGTTTGTTTTGGAGGTTGGTGTAGGATATTCATTTCCTTAGGAAATGGTACGAACAGTCATTCCCTAGGGCAGACTCATTCTCTCCGGGTTGCACTATGTTTATTGCTAGAGGAATGACCCACTTAGGTGAATGGTCCAGGTTCAACAATCAAGGACATGCATTGCCTAGGGAAAACTCATTATCTCCAGGTTTCACTATGTTTAGTGCCAGAGGAATGGCCCAGTTAGGTGAATGGTCCAAGCTTAGAAATCAGGGACAATTATTCTTCCATGCTAGGAAAAAATAGTCCAACTAGCCCATGGTTGATGCTTTTACTGTATGAGGGAAGATGCTCTTCCAGATATCATAGGTCTGAGTGGAAGAATGCTTGAGATGACTCAGTTTATATCATGATATTGTTTTTATGTAGGTTGATATCAAATGATATGATTTCTATGGAGATTGTATGTCTCTGGATAGTAGATGTATGCCATTGTGGTGGATGTGTTCCATTGGTTGTGACTATGTGTCATTGATTAAGTAGCCACGTGTTACTTGGTGTGCTTGTGTACCACTGGATAGTAGTTATGTACTACTATGGATAGAAACAGTTGTGTTCTATCATATGAAATTGTACTAATTTTCATGGAGATTATCCAATTGGATAATATTGACAGTGCTCGTGATTTGATCATGAGATAGCATGTGTGGCTATGATGATGCTATTGGTTGAATGGTTTATTTGTGCTCAATACAATTACCTTTTATACCTCCCTAGCTAGGAGGGAGTGTTGATATTATGGTAGTTGCAGGAGTTATTAACCTCAATTTTTGACCTCTGATGAGATTATAATATTTCGGAAGCGAGAAAAGGCATGGATACAACCCTAGAAGTAAAGTTCACTAAAGAGAATATTTTATATTAAGTATTTAGCACCCAAAAAGAGAATTTAGCCCAGACAACCTGGTAAGAGTAGTATAAATAAAGGATGCCAGTTATCATTTGAGACAGATATCTCGAAACTGTAGAAATCCACTTGTGTGCACTGTAGAAATCTATTAGTGTGCAAGTCTGGGGAGCAACTAGAGTTTCAATTTTTGCAATCTGTATTTTCAGTTTTTCTGGGTTGGAATTTCTGATCAGTCTTGGTTATCTTTGCTTGGTGCATTAGCCTTGGTTGTCTATTGTTTTTCTACTAGAATTATTCTCTCTGTCAAGGTCAAGGTGCTCGGGGGTGGCATTAGTGCATACGGTTGGGTGACAATATTGCTATATTTTTTATGGTTAAACAATCGCACCCACTTTTATAACACATTTGACATATTTCAAGTTATCTCCAACACCCTTTTAGTTAGGGTTTATACTAGAGGATTTTGGTGCATCACCTTTGGTTGATTGTACTAGATATCAATAGTTTATGGGGAGTCTTCTCTACCTTACACACTCTTGACCAGAAATCTCTTATGCAGTTGGATTAGTTTCTAGGTACCTGTAGAAGCCTCATGAGCTTCACTAGAATGAAACAAAGAAGATTCTCAGATATGTCAAGGGGACTACTAGTTTTGGTATACACTATGCAGTGGGATATTCTGTAGATATTGTTGGTTACACAAACTCATATTTGGTAGGCCATAGAACTGATCGCAAGTCCACTTCAAGATATGTCCTATACCTTGGATCAGTACCTATCTGTTGTTCATGTAAGAAGCAATCAACAATTTCTTTACCATCAGTAGAGGTAGATTACAGGGGTGCACTGAATGTTACTACTAAGGCTATACGGTTGCAACACTTTCTTACAAAGTTGGGAGTTCATTTTCATCATCAGAAAATTATATGGTCTGATAATTAGAGTACTCTCAAGCTATGTAGACACCCAATTTAGAAGCAGTGGACCAAGAACATTGAGTTTCATATGCACTTTATTTGAGGACATATTCAAAATGGATTCTTTGATATGCAAATTTTTCCATCTTAAGAGTAGTTGGTAGACATATTCACAAATCCTTTCACCAAATAGAAGATTTTATCATTGAGGGACATTATAGGAGTAAGGTATACATCATCTTAGTAAGTGAACATGTTAGCATTATTTTCTTGTTAGTGACATATTTTGAGGGGTTGGGGGGGTTATTACCACTAGGTATTCCCTCTTTACCTCATTTTCGTTCATTCTTTATTCATATGTACTTGTACATGAGTACCTAACATGGATTCATATTTCCTGGACTCATCATTCTACACACTCTAGTGGTATCTCAGGGGGGTGGTGGGGTACATGCTCAACTACATACTTAGTGACCTACTCATTTTTTCCATTTTTCCTACTATTTAGGAGGATTGTTATTGATAGCATGTATGTTTATAGAAATTATATTTTTAGCCATTGGATTCCTATATGTAATACCATGGAAAATACCATGGGTTTCCAAAACCATGGGCTCAGAAACCGTCATTAGGCGAATTCCTATTTTTTAACCACCATTAGGAAAATTAGAAGATAATTCATATTTCATGGCTATAGAATGCAGTTTAGTGATAATATCAACCTCCTAAGGAAGTGCACATTACCCATAATTTACATGGATTTAACTCATTTCACTTATTTAGTAACTTTCCATATCTATGAAATTCTCTCTCAATTAGGACTTTAGTTCCAATTTTGGACTCTAGTCTTATTAGAAGAGAGTTTTTCTGTTATGGAATGCATGTTGACTTCATGTAGAGTTCTCATTGAGTTACCACCTATATTTTTTTACCTTTTCTTATTATTAGAAACTTTTGACTTTAGTTAACTATTGCAAGTGGGAGAAGTTACTTTTTTACTTGAGCATGCACATGGAAACCCCAACCTAGTTCTCCTTTCTAATATGAGTCGCATACTAACACTTATCCTCTACCTTAGTGGTGAGTCATTAATGCATAGAACTAACATCACTCCACTAACTTAGTGATGACTCATGAGAAACTAACGACTCTTAACTTAGTGATGGGGCATTGATGAGCTTGCAAACAAAATATTTCATGTACAAAATATGTTGTGCATAGATACACAACAAAAGTTGTTTCTATAGTGAAGTAGGGAATATTTAGGACAACAACAAGAATTCAGTTTGGTCGGGGAGTATAAAAACAAATGAAAACAGCAATGAAGTCCAACTAAAATAGGTTCAATCACAATAGACAGGTTGAACTCTTTACATGTAAAAATTAATGGAAGCTAGTAGGAAACGATGAAACAATAATGCTCTATGTAATTTATAGAAGGTTGGCAAAAATGTTATTCATTAAGAACACACAAAATTTTTCTCATTAACACAATAACTCTTTGGAAGAAAAGATAAATCAAAAGGCTGAATTACTCTAAAATTATAGTTAAAATGCTCTATTCTTTAATCAATATTTCTTAATAGTCTATGAAATTGGATATGCATAAGCATTGTTTTATCGAGCTATAACACTAATTAGTACAATGGCTCTACTTCATTACTAGTATCTTGTTGCTACCACAATAAGCTTATAATGATTACCATAGTGTTACTCTTTCACACTTGTATTATCTAGAACACACTAATTAATCTAGGAGTCAAGCATGTAAACAAACCTTCTCACAAAGAAGCGCTAGTTGGTGATGGAATCCAACATTGCAGGATCAATGCACAAAGGGGATGATTTTGATGGGTGGGAAAGTTATGTTGACATCCTGGTTAACGAACTAATGCCCTTGTGCAAGTTACCTCATAGAGTAGTGGGCAACCCTCAAGAGACCAAATTTGTTGGCACTAAAGTTGAGTCCATCTTGATGAGATTTTGGAGTCATATTCAATTCATTAGTACTGATGCAAGGGGTTTTGTGTGAGGTCTATCCACCCTCTAGAATCCTACCACAGTCATTCTAGAAAACTTCTTCACCACTAAATTGACCATATTTTCCCACTATCGAATAATTGTTTCGAACAAGGAGAGGATCCTCACTAATGTATATGGGCCTCATTTACCTTCATATAAGATCTAATTCTTGGAAACTTTAGAAATTCTAAGTACAATTATTCAATACCAACGACGGATCTTGGGTGGCGACTTCAATATCATTTTATCTCTATATGAAAAGAAAGGAGGCATCTGTCATTTGGAAGGAGACATTGAGGGTTTCAAAAACCTTATTGACAATCTCATATTAGTGGATATGGAAAATGTCAATGGGGAATTCACCTGGAAAAATAGGCATTCAAGATCCCAACAGATCATGTATTGTTTGGATCATTTTCTCATCTCAGAGCATCTAATGCTCGACAACGTAATATTGGAATATAACATTTTTTCTATGGCCGGCTTAGACCACTAGCCAATTCAACTATTATTCGACAATGTGGGATCCCCTTACTGCAAAACATTTAGATTTGAAATTTTTTATATGGCTCACCCAGACTTCCAGGAAAATGCTCAATGCTGGTGGGAAGGAAGTATTCCTATTTTTTACCCACCATTAGGCAAACTCCTATTTTTTATCCATCATTAGGAAAATTAGCAGATAATTCCTATTTCATGACTATAGAGTGCACTTTAGTGATAATATCATCCTCCTAAGTGTAGGGTACCATATCTATTATAATAGCCAAAAACAAAAATATTGCAGAGAATAACAGCGAAATAACACAATAAATGAAACCAAAACATCAAAATAATACCTTTATTGATAGGAAACAATGTTCACTTGCCTCTTCGAGGGGGAAACCTTTAGAAAAGTAGCATTTTATTACAATAATTCTCAAGACAAAAACTTATCATGCCCTCGAATCCTATTTAGTAATACTAAATCTATCTACCAAAAGAACAATCTAGAGGAAGATCTTCTAGAAGCAGAAGCTTCTATTAGGTATTCTTACATTTGACATATTCTTCCTTATTACTAGGCCTTATTAATATTATCCTTTATTACATGGAAAATATATTATTATACCTATGTGAGGGGTTAGGGAGGATAGGTCCCTAACATTCCCTCCCCCTTAAAAAAATAACCTTGTCCTCAAGGCTTGAGATGAGAAAATTGTTGAAAAATGGTAGCTAGCTCCCAGGTGGCATCCGTTGGAGTTGTATATATATTTCCACTGTACTAACACTTCCTTGATGGTGCGCTGACAAAGATGACACTCACGCTGGTACAAGATTTCTTGTGGCTATAATAAGATGGAACCTTCTTCATCCAACTCAGGAATACTGGCTTGAGTTTGGCACTTAGTTCCAATCACCTTCTTTAAGAAGGAGACATGAGAAATAGGATGGATCTTAGAATGACTGGGAAAATCTAATTGATAGGACACCTGTCCCACACACTTGATAAATATATAAGGACCATAAAATTTGGGTGCCAGTTTCTGACAATGGTTAGCCTTGAGTGAATTTTTATTATAAGGTTGCAGTTCAAGAAACACCTGGTTTCCTTCAACAAAGTGACATTCTAAGCGACCTTGATCTGCTTGTTGATTCATGCAATTCTAATCCATGACCAAATTCTTTTTGAGGGTATAGAGAATAGCCTCTCAAATTGTAAGGGCTTGGTCAACTGCCTATAACTTTGAGACACCGAACATGTATGAGAGAACGGATGGTGGATTTTGTCCATATACTGCTTCAAAATGAGTCATGTGAGTAGTTGTATGGTAATAAGTGTTGTACCACCATTCAATTAGGGGTAACCATTGAGCCCATAGATTTTTCCTTTCAGATGAAAAACACCTCACATATGTTTCCAAACACTTTTTGACAAATTTAGTTTGACCATCAGTTTGGGGATGATAGGTGGTGGTGAGATGCAATTGGGTGCCCTGTAGTCTGAACAATTCTTGCCAAAAATTGCTAGTAAAAGTGGGATCTCTATCAAAAACAATAGAATAAGGCATGCCATGAAGCTTGAATATATGATCCATGAAACATTAAGCCACAATGGAGGTGGTAAATGGTTGTTGAAGAGCACATAAATGAGTTCTAGTGATTCTAGACAATGTCGATCCCAGGTACAACACCACCTTCTCTGTTTTGTCACCTTGGGTAGGAAGTCTAAATAATTATGGCCTCTATGCTACCACCTACTGTTATTGGATAAATCGGTGAATGCAGGCATAAACTGATCTCCCTAGATCCACCTAGATCTAGAACAAAACAAGACAGGACATGACGCTTTCCATAAGCTTTAATAATTCAGTTTACTATCAAACAAGAGATGAGTGAAATACCTTTGAATATCACTTATTTATGTCTTTGTTGTCCCTACTCCACTCCAATGATCTTGTAATATTGGATTTGCAATGAAACACAAACCAACCAAAGTGAAAGAAGAAATAGTATATTCAATGAAAACTTACACATGTGATCAAGGAGTCATGTAATAAAATGAGAATGATTTTATGGGAAAGAAGCATGCCACTGTATTATATTAAGTAAAAGTGGAAGATACAACCAAACAACCTTGATGTTGCAAGGTCTCCTTTTGTTGGCCATTTTCCCCAACACACACACTTGCTCCAAACTTGCATGAATAAGATCCACAATAACTTGATGGATTAATGAAGACCTCAATAATCAATTGAAATAGAACCCCTCACACAATTCTCATCCTATTCTTTCATTAATTCCTTGCTTACTTTATTGCTTAACCTTTTCCATGAGAAATCCATCATTATATAGGAGAAAGAGAGATAGTTAAAAATATTAGGACAATCCCACCAAATCAGATAAGAGAGTAGGATCCCAACCATACAGATGCCACCTCATATTCTAGAAGATCACTTCTATAACTTTCATGAACTTTGACCTTTTATCAGTCTTTCAACGTCGTCGCAGCCTAGCTATAGTGCAGCCTACAGAAATGTCGCAAGCCAGTTTCATGATAGCCTACAGGGATTAGGAATTTCCGCACTGTACCTTATGGTTGGCCTGCAATGGCCTTCTAAAAACAAGTTTTGTAGAAGAGGGAGCTAGTCACTTTTCTCATGAAGAAAGGTTCTTTTGGAAGCCTTAACACATGTTGTAGAAACATCACCAGGGTGAATAAAATAATGTGTAACACCTACTATACCAAAGAATAGCGGAGGCAATCGTCATTTGACACCAACACCAAAAAAGTAGGGTTGATTACTCTGTTGGCCCCAATGCGACCTCATGCTTGACCCTTGTGTTAGAAGGTCTTCCCAAAGTCAATGACATAGGAACTGTATTTCACTCCCTAACTCAAAGATTTATGTTTGTTTAGAATATTTAGAAATTTATTCTCACAATCATATTCCAAAGCTCTGCACCTAAGCTAATATGGGTTTAAATATCATATTGAGCACTCAACACACCCTAAAAAAACCTTTGTCAAATTTTTACTTTTTTGGGTACCACTTGATCTTTTGCACTTTCTGATTCGATTTCATTTTTGAAAAAATGTTTTGTCTTTTCTTATCTCCATGATTCTCATCACCTATTCAATTTTTCTTGAACTTATGAAACTTCATGACTAAAATCACCTTAAACACCTGAATAAAGAATCGACAGCCAAACACTTCACGCGATCAGGGTTGGCATTGGAAGGAATTCAAAGAAGGGTTGAGCTAACTCGAGTTTGGATTCCTGACAGTTCGATTACTCAAGCATGATCCAAAGGTATTGGTCTTGCAACATGCTTCACAAGTGTTTTCCTTCTAGTCGTACGCCCATGAAAAATTTGAAGACGAAGTCTTCACAGAAAATGCCCAGGATTGGGAGGAAGCGGTACAAAGGATGGTTGACCCAAAAATGACCAGGTTCAGGGCCATGAACCTGGATGAATAAGTGAAGACAATAGAACATTCGGCTCAAGAGGCCCTCAGATCCAGGTAAGAAATTAGAGTGAAATATGCAATAGAGGTTTCCCTGGTGGCTCCGGTGTAAAATAGGGGATTTCCTATGATACCAAAGGAAAAGGAAAGGGGATTGATCATGATAGAATAAGCACAAAGAGTGATCAATCAACTGTAGGATGACCTAGACCTCATAGAAATGGAAAGGGTACCTACCGACAGATCAGTTGAAAGAAAACAAGTCCAAGTGGCCCAGAGTTAATACAAATTGAAGAAATCATCGAGTTAGATAACCTTGAAGTTACAAAACCACAAGCCAGATCACCACTGGATGTTTCAGCTAAGCTAGAGATGGAAAGAACACCAGAGAGAGAAATTTCACCAAACCCCCTCCATGACTTAATAAAAATATATGATGATGAGGAGAGTTCAAAGGTGTCCTTTGTGACTCTGGTGCAAATCATAGAGGAAAAGGGGCCCAAGAAGGCATCTTCCCCAGCTCTCGATGCTCAAATTCAAGGCCTTCCACAGAATGACCGAGAGGTCAAAAGTGTCTTAGACACTGAGCTTCTTGATGTGCCAAATACCCAAGTGGATAGTCTAAAGGACGAGCCAGGGTCAAGCGAACAAAAAAAAGAAGTTCCATAGAAGGAAATCGACATCTCAACAGTCAATTATCAAGTAAGTATCAATCCTACCCCTCTTTAATTTCATCTAGTACGTTTCCTTCCGATGAGAAACAACCAAATTCCAAGCCTTCAAAACACATGGAAGAGGTTCAAGAACCCATTCTTTAACATATATACACCGTCGGGGGGTGGGAAATATGCTTAACTGGGGAGATCAGCAAATCCCCGAACCCATGGATGGGGTTTCTGATATACAAGACATCTCCTATGACTGGAAGAGGAAATATAATGTGAAGAGAACCACCAAGAAGAGGAGGCTTACCCTAGATCGCTCCATCCTCATCACCACTAAGGAAAAATCGATTATTAAGGATCATGCCAAGACATTTGAGATTATCGGCACAGGGATGGAAATCATAGATGCCACACTGAATAGAGAAAAAAGGGATGAAGAGGAGATGGGAGTTGCGCTGAAGGAGCTAGAACATCTATGCCATTTGGTGAAATATTATCAGGACTCCACATAGGCCACGGTGTTCTTGAGAAATGAATTCCAGGATGCCTACAATAATTTTACAAATCAGTGACACCTTTTCACTGCAATAATAGACTATTTCGAAGAAGACACCCTCATGGCATTGGAGAAATGCAAATATATGCAAATTTGGTATGATAAAGCACACCAATCCATGGACAAGATCGACTACATCAATGTCGTTCAACAGGGATGAGACGCCGAAGAGAACGACATTTAGGTGCTAAGGTATAGCAGCATCGATCACATAAAGAAGTCAGTCAAATACTAGGTGAAAATGGCCCAAGAAACTCATTAGGAAATCTAAGAGAAATGGGCCAAGTGTGAAAAGAGTTGGACCAAGATCAACCAAGTGATGAGAGACATGGGCTTCCCAAAATTCAGCACACCCGATGACTTTGTCGACTTGCATGACATAGTCAAATTACATGTCAAACAAGACTCATTGTGGACTGCAAAGATAGAAAAGGTGGTGAACATGGTGCCAAGTCAAGTGCAATAGTTCATGGAACACTCGATCAAGGCTTGGACCATGTTGCAACAGTTAAGTGCTAGAGTAGTCAAGTATTGAGCCCAGGAAGTATAGATAAAGGAAATCAGTGTCTACATCCTTGATAAGAAGGGTTATTCCGAGCTCAACCTTCTTCAGTAGTTGATTCCTTTCTCCTTTGTTACCCAACTCATTTATACTAGCATTTATCTTGTATCGGTCCCACCTATAAGAGAAAATACAAAAAGAGAACGTTCGAACTGAAGGAGGAGTTTTTTCACAAGAAGATATCCTATCAATCACTACGTAAAGCTCATCAATTAATTGGTTGTATCATAGGATCTAGAGAACCATTCCACCGTTAAATGGTGCAAAGTCTAATTGGGTCTCGGTTATGGGTTCGGTTCCTACTTTTGAGTAAAAGGGATTTAGGACCCCTCAACAGAGCCCTAGAAAATTTGCTAGATAAATTTTAATTAGCGCTTGATTTTAGGATGTTGTTACTCAAAGGAGTGGTCATGAAATTAATGGTGTTTTGACTCGACTCTGTAAACCATGAAAGAGGAAAATGAAATGCAATGATTTCAACTTCGATGAAAAATAGATATGGTAAGGAACAAGAGGTTTTATCGGATCCCTATAAGAGTCTTTGGAAGCATATGGTAATTAATATTTCAATATATCCCACTTAATGGAATAATGTGACACTTGCCAATGTAATAAAGTTCTATCAAGAAGAATTGCAGGGTGATGTCTTTGAAGGAGAGTTTCATGGAAGCAATAATGAGAACAAATGGCCATGTGGAAGGGAACTCTAAATTTAAAGAAGGAAGAAATGGCTACAGAGAGCATAGCACCGATATTGCATACCAAGAAGAACAAGACTACAGCACCCATGATATGTGTTTAGATCTGGATCTCTAGATTACAAATCCTAAGTGTTTGAAGGGTGTTACCATTAAGTAGGGATGAGATTGCTAAGAGGAGTGGAGGTCCATTAATAAGAATTATTTAAGTCTTCAATAAAGCTTCACCCATTACCTTTTCATTAAGGAATGACAAGACATTTTGGGTCCATAATTTGAGGGGTGGTCGAGAGCCATATGTTATCATAAAAGACAAGTTAGAAGGATGTGCCACTCATATCCTCATCAATAAATGAATAATTAATTGACTAAATAATAAAAAGTAAAAATAGTATAAAGGATAGGGGATATGAAAGTTGGGAGGAGTTTTTTTAGGAATCAAAAGAAGTAAAACAAAGAGAGTTTTTAGTTTTTCCTTGGAAAGTGAAAACAAAGGAAATAATATAATTCTAATTTAGTGTTTGAGTTGTGAGCTAAGGATTCAAAATATTGATGGGATTTCTTGAATGACAAGTTTATGAGTTTGGTTGATTTTAGATGTTAAAGAATTAGGGTAAAAGGGATCCCTTAAGTTACATGATTCCATAGGGTGTATTCTTAGGCAATCCAATTTGGAGCAAGTAGAGGAAAACACAAAGTTGAAAGGAGGATAACATATTTGGAATCTACATTGATTCCTAAACAATTGTTTATGTAACCATTGGCCATTAGGACACCGTATGAACAACTTGAAGACAATCCCAAGATAATTTCCACAACAAAATGAGCTCAAGGGTTATTGTAGGGGGTTAGGGAGACAATTGAAACCAAAATTGAAAAAGTATTAAAGTTGTTGATGGATCTATGGGAATATGCATCCTTCCTTTAGTGTATCAATGAGGGAGACTACTAGGGTTTGAGGCAAGTATGGGCAGGGGAGAAGAAGGTGATATTTCCCTCTCCTTCCATCACAAAATGGAAATAACGCAAACTTGTAAATTGAAAAAGAATATTCTTGCATTAGCAATTTAAATTCATGAAGTGTGCAGAGGTACTCACCATCCTCACCCTTTCCTTTATTCTCAGCATCACTTGATCAATTTTATAGATGTCCCTTGATGGGTGCAACTATTTCCCTCCACTAAATCTTAGAATCACTTGATGTTACTCTCGATGCAGGTCATCTTGTGCGTAGGTTCATGTATCAAAGCTTAGAGCACAGTGAACCCAATCGGTTAAGTGATATTCCCTCCACTCGATCTCATAATCACCTCATTATATTACCCTCGATGTAGGTCTTATGTGTAGGTGCAAGTATCAGAGCTAATTAGAGCATAGTGAACCCGCATTATGGCCAGTTACATATGTTAAGGGATAGATGCAGTGATAGGTGTTAAGGGTTTGTGATTAGGGATAATAGGGGTAGGGGATAATGGAAAGGTTTGGGGTTGTTGTCGTGAATGGAATGGGTGAGGGGATTTAGTGTTATGAGTTTTGAATTGGGTTTTTTTTATTTATTAATGTTTTATTATTATTTTTTTTTAATTTAATTAATATATAATTACTATATATATTATATAATCTATATTTTTTTGTTTTTATGTTTTTTTTGTTTTGTATTTTTTGTTTTTATGTTTTGTTATTATTTGTTTTTTTATTGGTAGTTAGTACTGATGAATTTTGGTATTGCTAATGCTAGTGTGAATTCATATCTAACCAAGGTCAATTTCCTTTAGGGTTGGCCCAATCCCTCTACTATTACATATATAAATAGTTAATTAATTTTTGGTGGAATGAATTTCTAGAGAAAAGTCATTCAACATTTCTCTCACAACATTCAACCATTTCATCAACTCTCCAATCAAAATAAATTATCATGGAATGTCGCAATACCTAAGGGAATTCAAAAATTCAAGGATTCCTCTTGTGTATCTATGCCTTGGCGACCTCCTAGAAAAATTTTCAAGGTCCTAGGAAAAATTGCAAAATAGATTACCCCAACTCATGGCAGCCTCCTAGAAAAACGATGGTTGGTTGCTTTCTTGTGTTGACTAAAATCATTTAGTGAGAAACATTGGTGGTTAGCACTCATGACTTTTGGTATTGCTAATGTTTTAACTACATTGAGTAAGAACAACACCTAGAAACCACAACACAATCCCCCTCTAGGGGGTCCTTAGAATCAGAGTTGGATAAGGACACCATTAGGAAGTTTTTTGTAGTAAGAATGGGTAGAGAGGACTTAACCATGGTTGAGGAATGAAAACAAGTACCATAGGATCTTGTTGAATATTTTTCGGATTTAGAGCCTTGAATAAGTCCTCAAACCAATACATCACTCATTTGTAAGGCTTCCTTGAAGGCCTCCAAGTAGGATACAAGTGCCATGAGTAGGTTTTGTTCCTTAAAATAGGTCTTAACACCTAAAAGTGGTTGAGGGGGTAGTAAAGTAATTAAGACATAATTGAACCTTCTCAAGCTCATGTGCCATGAAAAACACCTTGAAACCATGACATGATCTCTCACTTCAATGTCTTTGGCCTAAGATCTGGATATGAGTTCCATTTATATGTTTTTCATACTACATATGGGTCTTGAGGCCTTGACCATGGTTATGGTAGGGAAACAAGACTCAAGGCCTTAACCATGGTCAAGGGAGGAAAACAACAACTCAAGCTCCAAACATATCATATCTAGCCCAAGCACCATGAAAAAGTCCTAAGGTCACCACACAAGACCATGGATGGGTCACAATACCTTAGTTATCATTAAAGAATGAAAACAAGTTCCTTATAATATTGTTGAATATTTTGTAGCTCAAGAGCCTTGAACAAGTCTTCAAACCAACATAACTGAACTTTGGCCTTTAAGAGGGATATAGGCATCATGATTAGGTTTTGTACATTGAAAATGGGTGTAGAGGCATAAACATGGAAAGTTGGAAACAATGGCCTAAAGCCATAAATAAACCTTCTCAAGTTCATCCACCATCAACAACACCTAAAAACCATGACACAAGTCCTCTCTAGGGCGTATTTGGCATCCAAGTTGAACGTGGGTGACTTTATGAGGTCTTCTTCATCATGGATGGGTATTAGGTTCATGACTATAGTACTTGATGAAAGGAAACAAGAGTCTTGAACAATAAACCTTGCTTCTCAATCTCAAGAACCATAAACAAGTAGTCAAACCACCACATATGACCTATGTTACATATCATTCACCTCCAAGTGGAATTTGGGAACCATGAATAAGTTAGTTTTGAACCAAGAATGGGTCTCAAGGTCTAACCAGGCTCAAGGGAGGGAAGCAAGGGAATGTTTTCCTATGTGAACATTCTTAGTCTCAACTTCTATGAACAACAACTACAACCCACACAACTTCTCAAGATATAGTGTTGGATGAGTCCTTAAGCCATCACATAGGACCCTTGTAGTTTATTTTTGGCCGATTTGAGGGATACAAGTACCATGATTAAACCACAACATATGCCCTAAATAAAAATGTGTCAGAGGCCCCATTAGGAATGGTTTAAATGGTTGTAGTTGGTGTTATTTAGAATCCAAAGTAGGATATGGTACCATGAGTAGGTTTTGTATAATAGAAATGGGTATTGAGGGCTTAACATGGTTAATGGGGAAAGAAGGGTATTAATCCCTAACTGAACCTTCTTGAGCTCAAATTCCATGGTTAGGGGAGGAAAAAACTTGGACTGTATTCCCGAAACATCACTTCTTAGGATCAATCACCATGAACAACACTTTCAAACCTTTCCAATGGGATATCATGTGCCTAAAATGGAGGTCGTATGCAAAAGGTACAACCCCAAGAAATTGAGGTACCAACTTATTGATAGGGCCCCACATAAATTTTGGCATTTCACCTCCTAGGGTTAGGCTTTTGGATGTCTAGGGTTTTGAAATTCATGAGTAATACCAAAAATGCCTCTAGAGCCTCATTGTATTCATTTATGCTCAGACAGATGCACATAGAATCCACATCTCTTCTCATATATAGCTACCACCATTAGAGCAAGTGTTTCAGTTTTGCAGTTTTACATTTTCAAACTATATCATTTATTCAATAGAAGATATTGTTCACTGGATATATGTGTTGTTCTTCATATATTTGTGTTTATTGTATTTGGTTTGTTAATCATTTTGTTCCACTCCTAAATCCGGATCAGTGTGTGAATCAATTAATTTGAGTCCAGAAACCCTCCCATATCACTAAGGTGTGTGAATAGTTTATCCATGCCAAATTTTAGTGCATATAGAAAATATTTGAAAAAATTTCAACGTTGGCCCCATTCATATGTCACTGTTGTCAGCCATATGTCTAGTACATTTCCTTATATGACATCTTGATAAATAATTGCTATGTTTAGATAAAAATAGTGTTCTTGTACCACTATAGATATGTCATTAGTAGATATTTAGTCAACTCTCCATCAAATTCAATAATCACTACTTCAACAACCAATGGTCAATTTGTAAAGGCCTTGTCTTTGATGACCTTCAAAGGATCTATTTCAATATCATGCTCATATAACTTAACAAACTAGTTATGTCATATTTTTTCTCTCAATGGCTAGTTGAGGATCATATCAACTCGGGGAAAGGGTACATAAGCCATCACATGGGTAAAGAGAATGCAGATCCTAAAGTATGTCATGGATTCTGCTAAGGCATATGATTTTTCCTCAACTAGAGATTACCTTAACTCGATCCTATAACACTCTGGTTATGAATGAAATAAGAAAATTTCTAACCCTCTCAACTATTTTGGGTAAGAATGGAAAATTTGGTTTCCTCAAAAGAAACAGAGTACAATATGAAATATCTATCTAGATAAAGGCTTATTAAAAACTGGAGAACTAGTGATTGCAAATTTGATATGATTGAAATCTTCTTCTACTTTAGAGGTCCATTAAAACACTTAATACTTCTTCAATAATCAATTGATGGTGGTAGCATACTCTAAGACAAATCTATAGATAAATTTTATTCTCCCAAAAAATATTGGATGTGCTTTCAATTACTGTGAGGCTTCAACTTATTTATCACCCAAACCATTTTTGGATTGATATAGATCCCTCTTTCACTTATGATATGCCCCAAAAATTTCTCTTCTGTGATAGAAAACAACAATTTTGGGGGGTTTATAAATATTCCATACATTCTACACTTGATAAAAATTATTTAATATGGAACACATGTTGTTCCCTAACCTTGGAATATATAGTGAGATCATATTGATAATCAACCATCGTCTTGCCAATTAGATCATGTTAGGAATGATCCATGTCCCTTTGAAATGTTGCACTAGTATTCATCAACTCAAATGGCATTCAAACATAAGCATAAGTCCCCTACAGGGTTGTGAAAGGTGTCTTAAGGTAATCCCTTTCATCTACCAAAACTTGATTATAGCCTAATAAATCATCAAGCATAGACATCAATACTAAGCCCATCACCTACTATGTAACATGTCCATATTCAAAAGTGGGTGATTATCCTTTAGGGATGCTTGATTTGAGTCATGGAGTTCAACATGTAGCCATATTTCCCCATTCTTCTTCCAAACCCCTACAAGATTGGCCACCCATTTTGAATATCTAATTGGTACTATAATCCCTATGTCCATTAACTTCTACAATTCAATTTTAATGACGAGCTTTAATTTTGGATTTATCACCCTGAATTTCTATCTAATAGGTTTTTTTCTTTCAATTTTATGGTGTTATGTATAATGGTCCTATTATATTCCTTTAGATCACCATATGTCCATGAAAAAATATCTTCAAATTCCTTGAAAATATTAACAAAATCAGCCACATCTAATTGGTTGGTCAATTTCTCCCTACACTCAAGAAATTGGGTTTGTCCTCTATGTCAATGTTGACCTTTTTGATTTCTTGGAATTTCTAGAGTGATTGGTATTCTCCTAGTTGTACCTTTCAAGTTTAGTCATCTTTATTGAATATAGACTCCAATGATATTACACCTTTAGATAGAATGTTTTCTTGCAAATTTAGGATTACAATCTCATCATATTGGTCTTGCCTTGAATATTCATATTGAGGTTCAAGGATAGTGTTTTTTCAGATTTCTTTCTCAATTTCATTAGCCACGTCCAATAATTTTGCAATATGTTCATCATTTTAAATATTTTCCAAAACCTTCGACATTATATGGTATCAATGGGTGGAAAATGGGTTCAACATAGAAAGAGGTTCTTGGCAAGGGATGGATGGGGGTTGAAAAGAGACATTGAAACTACTAAATATTATTCCTTTTGATTCTCCTCTCTTGGAATAAAATTTATGTTAAAATGTTTGAAACCCTTTATCAAGTCCCAATATACCCTCTACACATATGCCTTTAAACAATATGTTTTAATGATACATCGTTTCTTAACCTAGTTGAAAACTAGCAATGAATCTCCCATTACATTAATGAGGTCTTGAACATCCATTTTTTGTGATATAAATAGTCCTTAAATTAGTGCCTCATATTATAAAATGTTTCCTATGCATTACAATTTAAATTTGAAGGAGTGAGAATGAATTTCTCTAGAAGGAATCTCAAAAACTACTCCTTCTATGGTTCCACATTTCAAAGAAGATCCATCAAATGATTGCATGCTACATGATCCCTCACAAGGTGAGTAAACATTGGGAAGCATAGGTGCATCTATCGTTGTTCCTTTTAAAATTTGTTCGACAGTACACACAGTCCCACATCTAGTACTACAAGGGCATATTTTTATGGTGATGATAAAACAATGAATGAAAAAAAGAGGGATTTTTCATCACAACTATGACACACATACATTGTATATACATTAATGTAGAACCTGAAAGAAAAATGAAGAAAGGATTATGCAAACTTAAAACTTGTGTGAAACAATTTGTGTGCTTTGAAAGAAAAATAGGGTTTATGGTTTACATGATGAATTGATGATGGAGAAAAGTGGGTGTGTGAGTCAAATTTGAGTCCAGAAACCCTCCCATATCGTTAAGGCATGCAAATATTATATCCATGTCAAATTTCAGTGCATACAGAAACATATTGAAAAAATTTCAATGTTGGCACCATTCACAAGTCATTGTTGCCCATTCTAGTCCTAGTATGATGCAGGAGCATCACCAACATCATAAGCATCAAGAAAGCACGAAGATGGAAGACAGTTGGAAAGCACCAGCACACATTTTTGAAATGTTTTGAAACATTAATGTAATAGTTAAGAGGAAGCACACTTAGATATTGTAAACAGATCTTGAGCGATTACTTTCATCTGTATTAGGTGAAGGCATTTATGAATAATTAATGTAAGTAGGTAGATTTAAATGCAGATTAGACAGTTTAGAGCATAGGAGGGAAAACCGATTATAGGCACCCTCATCTTGTATCATTGTAACATTATCAAGAAGGAATAGAGCATAGAGGAGAAAAAGAAGTAGAGAGCTCTATAGAAGAACCCATGTACAGAAGTTCTAAAATTAATATATATGAAGCTTTGATTCAGACTCATGGTGTTCTAATACTTTCTCTGTATACATGCGAAATGTTATTCTTATGGTTGTTTTACTCTTTCTGTTGTACATTTTATTTTATGCTATGTATGTATGATTTCATGTTAAGTATTTGAAGTCTGAGAGAGTAAGGAAATGAGTTTCAATTGTTTCTCTTCGTGAGTAAAAGTTCCTGTAAGGAGTGCAATGGAGGGTCCGCAAGGAGTGCATTGACAGGTTCAGATTTCATCTCTGAAAGCTTAGGAGGGATACCATTGTTATCATTTTCTGTAGAAGTGCAAGTCAGGCACAGAAGCTGTGCAAGGTGTGAGCAGGCTGGTTGGAAGTTCAGAAC
Source organism: Picea abies (assembly GCA_900067695.1). Taxonomy (NCBI): domain Eukaryota; kingdom Viridiplantae; phylum Streptophyta; class Pinopsida; order Pinales; family Pinaceae; genus Picea; species Picea abies. The sequence goes on from CBVK0100020971.1 coordinate 30,677, forward strand.
TCACCAACCCAGGAGAAGGTTGAAGACTACTGTCATGAGGAGTTGCACAGAGTCAACATAACTCAAATACTTAGATGTATTTGAGGAAGTGTCGCAAGGAATGCATGCAGAAGTCTTTTAGGAGACTTGAGTTGGAAAAAGAAATCTTAGGAGAGTTAGCATCTTCAAGGTTTTTGAAGAGAAAAAGGGAACTTTAGCCATCGTGTAGAGGATAGGTTCCAGAAGAGAGTCACAGGGTCAATTTAGAACCAGAGATCTTTGAAGAAGAAATTTGAATGGTCGGAATTCTCCGAGAAGAATTCTCGAAATAGCGAGAGTCGTAGGATCTGCGGAAGCTGCAAGGAAGATAAGGGTCGTTGATCTTGACTTATTGGGACGTGAGATCATTTCGGCATTTTGGGGTTCGAAAATCCTAAGTGCAAGCCAAATCCTTGGTTGATCAAATCCCTGAAACGCGAAAAGGAGATTTTTCGTGTGTGGAAGCAAGGAGGAACAAGTTTAAGTTTTCAGAACTTTGGAGTTCGGGGTTTTGGAAGTCCTAAGAACAAGAGATCAGGACACAGCAGGGAGAAAATCCCGAAATTAGAATTCACGGAGGAGCGTTTCCACATTTTTGCAAATTGAGATACGGGAATTCGGGGATCGTGATGACATAAGGTTTGGGTCGAGATTTTTGAACTCACGATAACCGGAAAACTGAAACAAAGAGGAGGTGACAGGTGGAAGGACAGGAGACTTCCAATTGAGTTTTTTGAAACAACGAGGTGAAGTACCATTTCGGTATTTTGGGATTTTGAATACCGGAAGGTGGAGAGGACATAGAGTTTGAGCTTTGGTATATCGAACTCCTGGTACATGAAATTGTGCTGACCGTTGGATCAAGGGAGAGTTCACAACCATTGATCTCCTCAAAAGGGGGATTTTGGGATTTCGGTAATTCAAGTTTCGGGACTCCGGGAGTCAAGGAGTAGAGTTTCTCATCATCGTAGCTACCGAAATTGCGAAAGGAGAAAAGCCAAAATTGACATCAGAAAAAGACCAAGTGTCAAAAATCCAGGTTTCGAAAGTCGAAGAGGTAAGGTGCTCGACCGCGGGATTCGTGAAATTGCAAAGTCCAATATCCTGAAGTAAAAGAGGAAATTTTCTCAAGGTTTTGTTGTGGGTAGATTTCCCGAAAGGGAAATAGAAGAGCTAGTCAAGCTCTCGGGCCGAAAGGAGAAGATCCTGTGTGGATCCCGACCTTCGGGTCTGGGGAGGGGTTTGCATCAGTTGTGGTATCAGATCCCTTCTTTGTTTATATATTGCAGATAGAGGGAGAAAGAAAGATTTTTCATCCATGTCGCTGAGAAGAAGATACATGCAAACACTCGATTCACCAGAGGAAAGGGAAATGCCAAGAAGAAGGGATAGGCAATTACTTGATCCGCCAGGGGAAAGAGAGATGCGTGAAATGCATGCTAAGATAGATGCCATAGAAATAGCACAGAGGCATGCAGTCAGTGTTGGAGATATCAATGAGTCTGAAACTGAAGATGAAGCTGGAAATGGAGGAGAAGAAGTTGCAGCCGAAGATGTAGCATAAGAACGCCTATTCAGGGTTGTTGCAAGGATAGGTGCCAGGGAAAAAATGGACATCCCAGTATATGAGGGAAACCTGGTTGTTGAAGAGCTTATAGACTGGATTAGAGCTCTAGATAAGTATTTTGACTATGAAGATGTTGAGGAAGACAAGAAGGTCAAACACGCTATCACAAGACTTAAAGGGCATGAAGCATTGTGGTGGGATGAACTGCAGGCTGATAGATGTTGCAAAGGCAAGTAGAAAATCAAGAGTTGGGATAGAATGATTGTGAAGATGAAAGAAAAATTCATACCCAAGGATTACCAAATCACTTTGTTTCAAAGAATGAAAAATTTGAGACAGAAGCTGATGTCAATGAAGGAGTACACTGAAGAATTCTACAAGCTAAACATTAAGGTAGGTCTTCACGAAAGTGATGATGAAAAGGTTACCAGATATATGAATGGTCTGAGATATGAAATTCAGGATGAGATGAGCATGATGACCATTCGAACGGTGGAAGATGCTTATCAGATGGCTCTAAAGGCTGAAAAGAAGCTGAGCTAAAAACAAGGTCAGAGAGGGCAAGGCAGGAGTCAGCCCAGAGGCAAGGCAATTTTCCAAGATAGGGGTCGGAACCCTAAAGAAGACTGGAAGAAACTTCAACCTCAAACTGAGAGAGGTGGAATCTCACAAAGAGGACAGTATGCAGACATAAATACTTTTCCTCGAACCAGAGGAAGAGGTGGCGAAATAAAATGCTTCACATGTGGAAAGAATGGGCATAAGTCTTATGAATGTCCAGATAATAAGAAAGAAGGAGGTGAAACTCACATTGCTGAAGCACAAAGACAGAATGTTGAGGCAGAAGATGCTAAAGGTAGAAGATCACTGATGATGAGGAAAGTTCTCTTAAAGCCAGAGAAGGAAGTAGAAAATCCAATCCAACGAAATAGACTTTTTCGGACTGCTTGCAAGACCAAAGACAGGGTATGCAAGGTCATCGTGGACAGTGGTAGCATAGACAATCTCATTTCTATAGAGATGGTAGAAATGCTAGAGCTGGAGACTATTGAACATCCAAGCACATACAGAGTTTCATGGCTACAAAAAGGACATCAGGTAAATGTCACTAAACAATGTTTAGTTGAGATTAAAACAGGAGGATATAAAGATGAAATACGATGTGATGTCATTCCCATGGATGTTTGTCATATATTTTTGGGTAGACCATGGAAATATGACAGGAATGTGATTCATGATGGGAGAAAGAACACATACACTCTGGAGAAAAATGGGAGAACTCACATGTTGTTTCCAATCAAGGATGAAGAAGTAAAACCAGAAGTAAGCAACATTGTACTTCTCATGAGTGGGAAGGAACTTCTTAAGGAGGTTAAGAAGAAGGAAGATACACAATTCATTGTGGTTAGAAAGCCTAGAATTGTTTTAACCAATACAAGAGTGGATGATTTACCAGAGGAAATACTACAGCTATTGGAAGAGTTTGTTGATATAGTAGTGGATGAACTACCTCGTTCGTTGCCACCTATCAGGAGTATAAGTCATCATATCGATCTTATACCTTCAGCTAGTTTACCAAAAAATAGGAGAATGAAGAGGTCAAAAGACAAGTCCAAGACTTAATGGACAAGGGATTGGTTAGAGAAAGCTTGAGTCCATGCATTGTTCCAACAATGTGTTAGAAAAATAGGACCGCAGAACAATAAAATAAAACAAATGTAGAAACAAAAAAAGAAGACACACAATACAAGAGAGACATAGATTTACGTGGTTCACCCAGTGTGGGCTACATCCACCAGAGAAATTGCCAGGTCCTTTCTTTATTATTATCCAGCAAATGAAAGGATACAACCTATAGCAAAACCCATTGTAACTACCTCTTCTTTCTCTCACGGTCTCCTCTCTCAGAATACAATATTCACCATCATCCATAGCCGCAATACATTTCCCTCATAAAACAAGGTTGCCTTCTAGGGAAAAGAACCCTAACATAATCTCTATCATTAGATCTGCGACCTTATAATGAACGGTCCATATTTACAATGAAATTACAATATACTTTTACAAGGCAATTTTTTCTTCGAGGGCTTTGCCCCCGAAATCCCACTGGGGGCCCGCTTGCCCCTAGACCCCCCAGCCGGGGGGATAGCCCCCCCGGACCCTGCAGAGGGGGTACCCCCCCCTCTGCACTCCCCTGCGTGGAAGAGTGTACATACTTATGGGGTATAAATACTTCATGGGGTATAAACATGGCTGAAAGCAAGGACCTCTGAATTAGGAAGATAATCAGGCTCCACAACCAACAATCTCCCACTTGGAGACTGATCTCAAAAACTCCACTGCTGATGTATATGCTGGACACTGAACCTTCTTGGACTTGGAAAATTTCTCATCTTCATCTTCATTCTTGAAGACCAACTGAACCTGAGAAAGAACTCAGTTTCTCCCTGGTTACTCCCTTTGTTAACATGTCTACATGATTCTGGCTAGTGTGTATCTTTTCCATCTTCAATTGTCCATCTTCCAAGGTGGATCGTATGAAGTGGTACCTCAAATGTATATGCTTAGTCTTCGAATGGAAGGCTAAGTTATTTGCAAGGTGAATGGCACTCTGATTGTCACAGTACAACTTGTTGTTCTCCTGCTTCTTTTTCAATTCCTCCATAAACCTTTGTAACCAAATCATCTCTTTACTAGCCTCTG
>CBVK0100020972.1:0-34952 GCA_900067695.1 Picea abies
CGCTCTTCCGATCTCACCGAACCCCCAAAGTCTTTTCTCCCACGAATAAACTACAAATCATTACCTCAATCCCGTCTAATCCCTCATCGACTTCGTCTTCCGTCACCACCTCTCCAACCATCCAGGTCGTCGTCCCACCTCCTCCACCAGTCATGGCCGCTCGATATGCCCCTTTGGTGTTAGTCACACCACTATATGCCATGCCCCAAGACTACCAGACCAGACTTCCACAGTTCGACGCAACCGGAACTTTGAACGCGCAACAACATGTGGATAAAATGAACGACTACTTGGATTTGCAAGAATTTGACGAAGTTGACGTTCAAATGAGACTGTTCGCCCAGAGTCTGACAGGAGATGTCAAAAAATGGTTTAAAGCCTTACCTGCCACATCAATCCCTGACCTCGTCGCGTTCCAGAGAAGTTTTCTTGACAGATGGGAGGTAAAGAAAAACCCTCTCCAAATATTGTCAGAATACGAGAATATAAAAAGAAACCAAGGTGAGACAGTACAAGATTATTGCACGCGTTTTAACAATTTATATAATGCAATCCCAACTGAAATCAAACCTCCCCAAGGTTTGGCCTTTATTAAATTCCCTGATGGATTCGATGCTGACATGTCTTAACAATTGAGAGAAATAAATGCTGCCACCCTCGAAGATATGCAAAAGAGTGCTATCAGTGTGGAGGCCAACCTATTGGCAAAACGGGCACGTCAACAGACGGAACGGAGAGTCACGATCAAGGAAGAACCTTCCACATCTAACAACGACTCCAAATTAGATACCATAGTCAGATCATTGGCGTTATTGTTAGAAAGAACTAACATTTCAGACAGAAATCCTCCGAGAGACGACACACCGCCTCCTCAGATTCGGAACCCCAATTTCAGGAGAAACCCTCCTCAGATCAGACAAAGAGATCCCAGAGATCAAAGGGAACAGAGAGGCCCCGATCAGCCGATTAGACCTCCTTTACAGGAAAACTATGTTGATGAAGGGGGAGACGTGATTGAATACTTGGAGGACACTCACATTAACCTTATGGGCATTCACGATAATGAGGCCATTTTCCTCACTCGAGAAGAGGAGGAACTTTTTCTGCTGGATCAAATAAAGGTAAGTGAGCAAACTGGAGATGAGGCACAACAGGTCCTTGAGAATGTTATTCTGAAGGGACATAGGCAGTATGATCTATGCAGCAGGAAGACAGTAGAGGCCTCACCCAAGAAGGCGACCGAAACACAGAAAACAGTCGAATCCAAGAAAACCCCTGAACCTTCTACCGAAAAGACTCCTGATAAGGTCCCTGAGAAGAATAAAGTTGGCGCTCTGGTGAAGAAAAACATCACCATACTGAAAAGACAGGCACAGCCCGAATTTTGACCTACTGATCTGCCCAGTACTTCTGAGCGGAAGAATGTGGTGGACCAACCAGAATCAACGAGTCAGACCCGCACTCCCGCACCTTTTAGCCTGGAGGCAGAATTGGCCAAAATTAAAATTCCCGTCCCACTGACTGAGTTGATAAGTAGAGGTGGTTATCATTCACAGGTACTAAAAGCGTTAGCCATTGAACCTGACATAGGCACCAAGGCCTTGACTATTGGATCAGTGACCCATTCGGACACTGTGAACCTTGATGATGATCATCCCGAACTCCTTTTCGGACCTAAAGTTGACGGTCGAGACGATACCAGTGATGTAGCTCCCTTTTACATCAGTTTGAACATACACAATTTGATATTGCATAACGCCATGCTCGATTCAGGTGCCTCACATAATTTGATGCCTAAAGAAGTAATGGAGAAGCTAGGATTGGAGGTTACTAGGACTTACAAAGACCTACACTCTTTTGACTCCAGCAAAGTCAAATGTATTGGTCTGATTAAGGACCTTTGCATCACCCTGGTTCAGATCCCTTCAAAAAGCATGGTAATGGACGTGGTGGTTGCAGACATCCCGCCAAAGTATGGTATGTTGTTGTCCCGGTCGTGGGGGGCTAAGTTGAAAGGAACCCTGCAGCTAGATATGTCTTACGCCACTATCCCAGTGTTTGGACAACAGAGGAGGTTATACAGAGAAACACTGATGAAATATATGGTCAGTAGTCAAGAGAAAACTCACAATTATCCCCTTTACTATGCTCATTCTGATTTAGATTCATTCATCTTGTACAATGATGGTGATACTGAAGGAACAGAAATTTAGCTGACGGAAGAAGTAGCTAGTCAAGACGAAGGCCCAGAAAACGGTGAGGCAGCAAAGATGGAAAATGTGATCACTGAAGATTTCCCCGCTGATTTCTAGAGTATAGATTTCGATGGAGCTGTGAGTAAAGAAGGAGCAGGAGAAGGAGTCTGGTTGCATAATCATCGAAAAAGGTATTCAGAAAATCATTCCTATAAGTTAAATTTCCACTGCACTAACAACATGGTCGAGTATGAAGCATTGATGCTCGGTCTAAAGCTGTTGAAAAAAGTCGGTGCTAAACAAATAATGGTGAGGGGTGATTCTGAATTAATTATTAAACAAATTAAAGGTGAATATGTTGCTAAACATCCACGCCTTAGAGCCTACCGGAATGTTATTCTTGATGCGTTGAAGTGTTTTAACGAGGTTGACTTGCAGGTGATGCCGAGAGGACAGAATATCCTGGCCGACGGGTTAGCTACGTCAGTTGCATCATGCAAGATCCCTTTCCGCCAAACTCACTCATACACTGTTGAAGTGAAATGCAGACCGACCGTGCTCGATAATATCAGGTACTAGCAAGTGTTTGGAAATGACGATCAGATAGATGACTTTCTGCAATGCAAGAACGATTTGGAATGTACAAACATAGATTTAGAAAACGAAAAAGAGAATGTAAATAATTCTGAATTTGAAACAGATAGTGTGAATAATGTAAACACGGTAGATATAGTAGATTCAGGAAAGTTAGGAGATGACGAAATGGATGTCGATGTTTTACAATTAAAAAGCAATGTTTTACCTAGAGGTCTTGTCCCTCTAGAAGATCTGTTTCACAATGATGATGTAGCTAAGAAACCAAAAATAGAAGCCCATGGGCAAGAGGTAGAAGGCTGCAATTTAGGAACAGAAGAGAAACCTAAGATGGTTAAACTGTCCAAATCTTTACCCCCAGAACAAAAGCTTAAGTACATCGAGCTATTCAAGGAGTATTCAGACGTTTTTTCCTGGAGCTATGAAGATTTGAAAGCCTATGACACCAGCATTATACAACACAGGATTCCCATAAAGGAAGACCAGAAACCGTTTAGGCAGAAACTTAGGAGGATAAATCCCAAGTTGCTCCCCTTGATAGAAAATGAGATTAAGAAAATGTACGATGCCAAGATCATAGTACCGCTACGTTTCTCTAAGTGGGATTCTAATCTGGTCCCTACACGCAAGAAAACCGGGGAAATCAGACTCTGCATCGATTTCCGAAATCTAAACAAACCATCCTTGAAGAATAATTACCCCTTGCCTAAAATGGATCACCTCCTGCAAAGAGTGGTTGGGTCCAGTCGAATTTCTCTGTTAGATGGTTTCTCAGGCTACAACCGGGTCCTAGTTCACCCCGACGATCAGGAAAAAACCGCTTTCACCACACCATGGGGCACTTTCATGTATGTGAAGATGCCTTTTGGTCTGATGAACACAGGAGAAACTTTCCAGAGGGCAATGGAAATCGCCTTCATAGAAGAGTCAGGTAAGTTTATCGTCGTTTATTTGGATGATGTGACTGTATTCTTCCAATCTGATGATGAACACCTGCGGCATCTTAGACGAGTTTTTGAAAAGTGTATAAGGTTCGGGATTTCTTTAAATCCCAAGAAATGTCTTTTTGGGTTAGAAGAAGGCAAATTTTTGGGACACATCATCTCTAAGGAGGGAATCAAAATTGACCCCAGCAGAATAGAGGCCATACTAAAGTTAGAACACCCAAGAAATTTAAAGGAACTTCAGTCTTTCATAGGGCAGATTAACTTCCTTCAAAGATTCATTCCTAATCTGGTCGAGCTCCTCCGAAAAATTATGAACATGCTAAAAAAGGACGCGAAAATAAAATGGGATCCTGAATCCAGACAATCCTTCGAACAGGTCAAATGGGCACTCACGGAAGCCCCAGTTTTGATCAGTCCCGACTTTACTAAAGATTTTTATCTTTTCTCTTTCGCTTCTGACTTTGGTGGACGTGGAACCAACTGCTGAGGTGGAAAAGCAGGTGCCCTCGACAAGCGTGCCACCCACTTCCACACCTCAGAATCCCAAGGAGAAGAGGCCCCGACAGGAATCATCTCCTCCTGTAACAGAGGTATCGTCAGAAGAGTTCACAATGCACGCCAAAAAGCCAAGGACAGTTTCAACGACCGGCACGACAGTGGAGCAAGAGATCACAACCACCATAGTGGCCACCCCAGGGGTCAAACCCGCCATTCTACCTTTCGGCTCGAGTCAGCACAAGGCAATAATAACATCAGCTATAAAATCCTCAGACTCTCCCACAGATCCTCCACCAAGCAAGATCGGGCCCAAGTTGGGCATTTTTTAAAAATATGATTTGATCAAGAAGAAAAACCAAACTCTTACTACCAGCACTTATGCCCAGTTCAAGAAGCAGTCGTCCACAGCTCAACACAGGATTCTTTCGGCGTTAGACACAGAGAAAGGTAGGATGCATATGGCTTACCTCCAAGCACAAGTGCCAGATCCCAAGGTTATATCAGATTATAAAAGGGCGACATTTGAGTTTCAGGCTAAAGACGTGCATCCAGTAGATCAGATGGATCTGCACAAGCAAACTGGCGAGATGGTTTTCCACACTTTGGGTCACGCTACAGCTTCTGCATCAAAATTTCGGGTAGCTTTGAGCAATGCCCAGACCCAACTGAAGATGGAGAAAATTTCATCTTTCGCAAAGGACAACAAAATCAAAACATTGGAGGAGCTGGTCCTCAAGATTGGTTATGACCCTGCGAATGTCAAAGCAGTCGAAGAGATGATTAAAAAGAAAAATGCTGACATCACGTCCTTAAGAAAACAGCTAAATCTCCCTCCAACGGAAGACCCGCAGACAAAGGAGATAGCTGAAAAGGAAGGTGAAAAGGATGAGATGCTGAAATTACTCATGGAACAGAACGCTCAATTAAAAGAGATGGAAGCAGAGATGGAAAGACTGCTGAAAGAGAAAGAGCAAGCAAAGACAATGGAAGGCATCCCATTGAGTGCTATCCCAATTGCAGGCTTGAGCACAGCGACAGTGACAGCCATTCCATCTGCTGCATCAGTGCCCCTACCAGAGGGAGCAACAGACTTGGCCAAGTCTATGGAGAGAATGAACCTGCAAGAGTCTGAAATCAGCAGGCTTAAGAAAGAAGTGGAGAATCTTCAAGAGCTAAAGACTTCTTTCTAGGCTAGTCTATCCAAAGAGAAACAGGTGAATGAGCAAATCAAAAAAGAGTTACAGCAGCTCCAGAAATAGACAATGGAAGGAAAGACTTTGGCTGAGGTCAAAGAGATTGTGTGGACAGATATTTCCAGGTCCATAAATGAGATCTGGCCTATGGTTCAAATCATGTTTGAACAAAATGAGTTGCTCGAGAGGAGCAAACAGGTCGTGGAGAAAATCAGGACTCAGCTGGGAGACATGCCAGCGCAAGCTAATGAAATCATAAGGTTCCTGAATTCCAAGACCCGGGAGGAACTCGAAGAATTGAAGATCGAGGATAGGACAGAAACTATATTGGAGGTGAAAAGAGGTCTAACCAAAAGAGGCCTCATGCTTCAGCTTGAGGAGAAAATTCAAGTTATGGATCAAGGAGTGTAGAAGTTTTTCCACAAGATAGATGCTCTGCAAAGGAAGGGCCTGCCTGGTATGAAGGTCTTTAACGACAAATTAATGACACTCCCCGATTATAAGAAAAAGTTGGCTGAAGTGTCCAAGGACAATTCTAAGTTTGCAGGTATACAGGGAAGCATCACAGGAAAAGCATTCATGGATGCCTTGCAGTTGGATATTAGTATCCAGCACGAGATTAAGCACATATTCATCATCAAGCCCACATTTGCTAAGTACACGGACATGGATGAAGTGTACCAGAGATTGCTTAAAGTCACAGTGCCAGGTCATATCAGATGGGAAGAGCTGTGCGATCTACTGGATTAGCTTATGAGCTGTCGCATCCAGTCACCTATCCTGTCAGAAGAGGTCGCAGAGGCACCTCGCCAATGGCCTACCCCTGAAAATCAGCATACAGTTGTATTGAGTCATCAAAACAGTTTTGATTAGTTAAGTTAGTTAGTCTAAAAATAGTATGAGCACGTCCTGATCAGTTATGACAGGAACGCTTGTATTTTGTATTATAAATACTTTAGTTTCCGAAGTATTGAGGGTTGTTGATTGGCACACCCTATTGTTGTCAGACTGTATCATTTTTGAAGAGATCCACCATTAATAAAGAAGGGGCATTTCACAAGATTCTTGTGTATGTTCACTGGTGATGTGATTTTCTAGGTTAAATGTTTTCTTTCTCTTTATTCATTTTGTTTTCTGAATCTAATCTTTATGAATAGCGTCATGTTGCAGGATTTATCTCTGATACCCTGTTTCCGATTCTAAATATTTAAGTGTTTATCTTCCAATATCTTCAACTAAGAAATTCTTAACTGCTTGTTAATTGAAGTTATTTTCCTCACCTATTCTTCCATTCATCATTTTAATTACTAAAAGATCCAGTGAATGTATTACCTCGCCTTGTGAAAATCTTCTTTGGCATTTCCGGTTATTTCTCAGATTTGATTAAATACAGACCCCATAGCCCAATGGATGTGTAGTTTGTCTCAACCAACTTTAAAAACCCTTTACAACAAAACCAATAATTCTTTTAACTAGCCTAATATCTGAAATTAAACAAAGCTAAATCATATAGAGGGATCCCTCTCTGAAGATGGAAGGGCTAGATCCCAGCTTTAAAAGCAGTTGGTTAAGGTTACCTTTGTGAATTTCTTCTTTTCAACCTCTAGGAAATTTACCAGGTGCTAATAGGTACAAATCTGAGATATTGAATATCCGAGAAATTTCGATCCCATCGGGTAATTCAATCTCATAAGCATTTGCCCCAAATTTATTCAAGACCTTGTAGGGTCTGATTTTCTTCATCTTAAGCTTATTATGTGTTCCCCTCTGGAACCTTTCTTTCCTCAAGTGTGCCAGAATCAAGTCACCAACTTCAAACTGAAGTTGTCTTCTGTGTTGATCTGCTCTACGCTTGTACTCCTGACTTGAATTCTGCAATCGTTCCTTCACCTTACTGTGAAGTTCTTTCATCGCCTCTGCGAATTATTCTGCACTAGCACTCCTAGTCGCAGTCTATTCTGAATCCCTCAACTCAGAAATTCCTCTCGATTGCATGCCATATACAACCTGAAATGGACTCTGCCCTGTGCTCCTGTTGACTGAATCGTTATAAGCAAATTCTACCTGCGGTAATATATTGTCCCACTGGCTATGGTGCTCTGTCACCAGACTCCTCAGTAAGTCTCCTAGACTCCTGTTCACCACTTCTATCTGTCCATCCGTCTGAGGATGATACGCTGAACTAAACAACAAGTTAGTTCCCAGCTTCTTCCATAAGGTCCTCCAAAAATGCCCTATGAACTTTGTATCTCGATCCGAAACTATACTCCTCGACAAACCATGAAGTCGAATGACCTCTTTGAAAAACAGGTTCGCAATGTGAGTTGCGTCACTGGTCTTCTGACATGGAATGAAGTGTGCCATCTTGGAAAATCTATCCACCACCACAAAGATCGAATCAAAACCTCTTTGCATTCTTGGCAACCCCAATATGAAATCCATGCTAATTTCATCCCACGGCCTCTCTGGTATGGGCAATGGTTGATAAAAACCCGCATTATGTCTCCTTCCCTTTGAATGATGGAAAATTCTACATCTATCCACGAATATCTTGACATCTGCTCGCATTCCCGGCCAAAAATATGACTCATTCAACTTCGCGAATGTTTTTTCATGACTGAAATGTCCTGCCAATCCTCCACTGTGTTTCTCCTTCAGTAGATTCTCCCTCATGGAGAATTTCAGAATACATAGTTGATTACCCTTGAATAGAAATCCCTCCTGGATCATGTATTCGGCCCATTGGCTTCTATCTCTGAGAACTAGATTCTCAGCTGCTTCATACGCTTCCCCAAAATCCTGATCATCTGCGTACATCTCCCTGAGATCATCAAAACCCAATGTTTTGACTCGGAGCTCCTGCAACAACAAACACTTCCTGCTCAAAGCATCAGCAACTTTGTTAGCAATACTAGAAATATGCTTAATCACAAATGTGAAATTATGCATATACTAAACCCATTTGATATGTTTCTGATTCAACTTCTCATGTTGAGTCACAAACTGCAATGCATGATTGTCACTGTATAAGACAAACTCTTTCGGGATCAATTAATGCCTCCATTTTTTAAATGCCTATATGATGGCATAGAACTCCTTATCATAAGTAGATTATTTCACTTTCACTTCATTCAGATTCTCGCTGAAGTATGCTATTGGCCTGTCTTCTTGACTCAAGACTGCCCCGATTGCAAATCCACTTGCATTGCATTTCACCTTAAATGTTTTTCGGAAATCCGGCAACACCAAAACTGGTTGTTCCATAATCTTCCTCTTCAACAGATTGAAAATTTTCTCAGCCTCTTCAGTCCAGTGAAAAGACTTATGTCTTTTCTTCACTATATCCAACATCGCTGCGCTAATCCCATTGAAATTCCTGATGAATTTTCTGTAGAAACTAGCCAATCCATGAAAACTTCTCACCTCAAATATGTTCTTCGGTGATGGTCAATTCTTGATTACCTCCACCTTATCTGGATCCATCCTCAACTCATCTGCAGAAATAAAAAATCCCAGATAAATGAGCTCTATCTTCATGAATGGGGACTTCTTCATGTTTATCAACAACTTCTCCTGTTGTAACTTATGCATCACTGTAGCCAAATGCTTCAAGTGTTCTACCACTGATTTACTGAAAATCAGTATGTCATCCAAATACACAATGAAAAATTTTCCGATGAACTCCCTCAGGACTTCGTTCATCAACCTCATAAAGGTACTCGACGCATTTGTTAAGCCAAACGGCATAACAAGCCATTCATACAACCCTTTGTTTGTTTTGAATGTTGTTTTCCATTCATCGCTTTCTCTCATGCGGATTTGATGATAACCGCTTTTCAAATCAATCTTTGAAAAGTATTTTGCTTCGCTCAAGCAATCCATCAGATCATCCATCCTTGGCAATGGAAATTTTTACCTGATAGTTATCTTATTTATCGCCCTCGAGTCAGTACACATCCTCCAGCCTCCGTCTTTCTTTGGACTCAGTACTATTGGAACAGCACACGGACTCAAGCTTTCCCTGACCAAACCTTTGTCCAACAACTCCTAGACTTGCCTCTTAACCTCTTCATTCTCTTGCAGCGTCAATCTATACGCGGCTTTATTTGGAAAACTGGCTCCTGGTATGAGATCAATATGATGACTCACACTTCTGATCGGTGGCAACGATCGAGGTAATTCGTCCACTACTATGTCAACGAACTCTTCCAGCGGTTCCTGAATCTCCTATGGTAAATCATCCACTCTTGTGCTGGTCAAAACAATCCTTGGTTTTCTGACCACAAAGAACTATGGATCCTCTTTCTTCTTAACCTCTGTAAGAAGTTCCTTCCCACTCATGAGAATTACAGTGTTGCTTACTTCTGGCTTCACCTCCTTATCCTTGATCGGAAGCAACATGTGTGTCCTCCCATTCTTCTCTAGGGTATATGTGTTCATTCTCCCATCATGAATCACATTCCTGTCATATTGCCATGGTCTACCCAGTAATAGATGACAAACATCCATAGCAATGACATCACATAATATCTTATCATTATATCCTCCTATCTTGAATTCAACTAAGCACTGTTTAGTGACAGTTACCTTGTGTCCCTTCTGTAGCCACGAAATTTTGTATGGGCTTGGATGATCAATCGTCTCCAGCTTCAGCTTCTCTACCATCTCTGTAGAAACAAGATTATCCGTGTTACCATTGTCTACAATGACCTTGCATACCCTGTCCTTGGTCTTGCAAGTAGTTCGGAAAAGTCTGGTCCTTTGGATTGAACTCTCCACCTCCTTCTCTGGTGTCAAAAGAGATTTCCGCATCATAAGCGACCTTCCACCTTCAGCGTCTTTTGCCTCAACATCCCGCCTCTGTGCTTCGACGATGTGAGCTTCTCCAATTTCCTTCTTTTTATCTGGACACTTGTAAGACTTGTGCCCATTCTTTCCACATGTGAAACATGTAATGACTCCACCTCTTCCTCTTCCCCTACCTCTAGTACGAGGAAAAGTGTTATTGTTAGCATAATCTCTTCTCTGCTCAGTATCTTGTCCTCTCTATTCAATATATTTCCCACGCTGTGAACTTCCACCTCTCTCTGTACGAGTCTGAGGATTCTTCCAGTCTTCCTTGGGCTTCTGATACTTATCCTGGGCAACTGATTTGCCTCTGGGCTGGCTTTTTCCTTGGCCTCTTTGAATCTTCTTTCGGATCAGCTTCTCTTCTGCTTTCAGAGCCATCTGATAAGCATCTTCCACTGTTCGAATGGTTACCATGCTCATCTCATCCTGAATATCATATCTCAGGCCATTCATGTATCTGGTAACTTTTTCATCATCGCTTTCCCGATGACCTGCCCTGGTGTTTAGTTTATAGAATTCCTCAGTGTATTCTTTCACTGTCATCAGCTTCTGTCTCAGGTTCTGCATCCTCCTGAACATATTGATCTGATAGTCCCTGGGGATGAATTTCGCCTTCATCTTCGCGATCATCCTGTCCCATCTCTTGATCTTCTGCTTGCCCTTGTAGAATCTATCAGTTTGTAGTTCATCCCACCACAATGCTGCATGTCCCTTTAATCTTGTGACAATGTGCTTGACTTTCTTGTCCTCTTCGACATCTTCATATTCAAAGTATGTGTCTAGAGCTCTAATCCAGTCTAGAAGATCCTCTGCATCCAAGTTTCCCTCGTAAACTAGAATGTCCATTTTCGCTCTTGCACCCATCCTTGCAATAGCTCTGATCAAACGCTCATTTGATGCATCTTCAGCTGCAACTTCTTCTTCGCGTTTAGCCTCAATTTCACTCTCGGAATCACTGAGATCCCCAACACTAACTGTACGTCTTTGCGTTGTCTCCATGTCTTCGAGTCTAGCTTGGAGATCATGCATCTCTCTCTCCATAACTGGATCAGTCATCTGCCTACCTCTTCTTCTCGGCATTTCCCTATCCTCTAGATCGGGTGACTATCTATCTCTTCTCCTTGGTGGCATGATGAATTCTCCTCTTCTCTGCTACAGAAAGCAAAGAAACTTTATGTGTTCTGATACCAAACTAATGCCAACGCCCTCAACCCGCGGGTCAAAAGTCCATGTCAGCATAGGATCTTTCCGCTTTCCACGGCCCGAAGAACTCTAAGGCTCTTTTATTTCCCTATCGGGAAATCTGCACCCACAGAACTCTCTCTCTCTCTTGGGATCTCCCTTTTTCCACTCGGGAGATCGGACTTCGCAACTTTGCGATGTCAGTGGTCTAGCATTGGACTCTCATATCCCCAAAGCCCGACAACAGTCAACACTGACTCTTTCTTTTTCCTACCGGGACTTTCCCTATCGCGATTTTGGCGATCGTGATGTCGAGCAACTCGGTTTCTCGACTCCCGAAATCCCGATATGCCGATCCTCCAATACATGTGCGAGTTGACCTTCAACGCTTCCTCACCTCATCGGTATTTCGGACTTCACAATATCGCAAATCCTAATGCACTGATTTTGGGATTTCACTCCACGAAACTCCGAAACATTTGCCACCTGTCCACCTGCTGCCCTCGCTGTGGCCCACACAAATATTCTTGGCAGTCAGGATATCGCATTTCGCGATTCCTGTTGCAATGTTTACGGGACTTCCACCCACGAAACCCCGATGCATGTATTCACGTGTAAATCCGACGACTCTAATGGCTCGGATCTACGGTCCTGCCCCTCCTGAGCTTTGAACTGTCAGGGAATACTCGTGGTATCTCCCCTACTCTTCTGTGAGATCTAATGGCTCACAGTATTTCGCGAACTCTCCTCAGAGAATACCGACCATCTATCCTTCCTTGGCGATTCCTGCGAATGACCAAGTGCTCCTCCGTGAAAACTTGTTCGTTTTCTTAAACACTTCACGACACAAGCTCTCTGTTCTTCCCTTGATGATTACTCGAAGTTCCTCTACCTCCTGAGCTTTTCTCAGGACTTTGCATCAAGCCTTAAAGAAGAGTCTTGCGCGCACTCCTTGCGGCAACCTTCGAACACTTCCAAGTGTTGAATTCCTTGACTCTGCGCACACCTGCAGTAGCAGTCCTTCAATACTTCACTCAGGTTCACAACCCTGAGACTTCACTCAGCCTGCGCACTCCTTGCACGGCTCCTATGCCCTACTGCACTTCTGGGTGAACGAGAACAAAAGTTAAACTATATGAGCCATTTGTCAATGCACTCCTTGTGGACACTTCAACTGCACTCCTTGCAGGAACTCTTACTTAGATAGAGAAACAATTGAAACTCATTCCTACTTCCTCTCAGAATTCAAATGCAAACATGAAATCATATACACAGAATATAAAGCAAATGTATAACAGGAAGAAAACATTCATGAGCATATCATTCAGCATCAATACACAGAGAACAAACACAAAACCATGAATTTGAATCAACCTCTTCTATTAATCCAAATATCTGTACATGGGTGTTCTTACACAGCTCTCTGCATGCTCTTGCTCTTCTTCCTGCTTCAATAATGTTACAATACACAATGAGGGTGTCTATATCCTGTTTCCCCCTTGCGCTCTAAAAATGTCTAATCTAGAATTAAATTCCATCTACCTGCATTAACTACTATAAATGCCTTCTACCTACTAAGGACGAGAGCAATCCACTCAAGGTCCATTTACATTTTACAAGTGTGTTTCTTCTTAATTATCACATTTAATATTGCGCATCAGTTCCAAGATAATTTCAAAATGTGTGCTGGCTTGTCCAGCTGTCTTCCGCTTCCGCGCTGGCTCGCTTGAGATGTTGGTGATGCTCCTGCATCAGGGTTTGAAAGTTACATAACTTACAATTGGCATAACATTTTTATTGGAAGATCTATTTTTGGGTATTAAAAAATTGTGATAAAGAGAAAAAAGAGAAGCATTATTATTTTTTGCATGACAAAGGGTTCTACAAGAAATAATACATGTACTTCTAATAAAAACTAAAACATGACTTTCGAAGAAAATGAAGACTTTGAAAACGGACTAACCCAATTAAAGAACCAAGTTGATGAAATGAGTGGTAGTATGTTGAAACTAGAGGATTTATCACATTCTCAGGAATCCCTAAAGAGGGAAATGGAAGATTAAATGAAAAGGAAAATGGATGAAAATAAGAATGACATAAAAAAAGAAGATGAATGAAAACAAGGAAGAGATAAAAAGAAATATGGAACAAATGGAATAACACATGGGTTAAAATATGGAAAAGAAGATAGAAAAATTGATGGATAAAATATGGAGGAATTGTGAAATTCCATTTTACAAACCTTAGATGGAAGGTTTCCTGAAAATGACACTATGGCCAATGTGACTCATGAAAATAAAAGTAGTATTCATGTTGAACAACCTGCCAGTAATAAACAATTTTCGAGTGGATTAACTCTAATAGTGGAGTTAATTATGGAGGGGGGATTAAATTCAACTTTCCCAAGATTGAATTAAAGAAGTTTTATGGAACATAGGTCTTTAACTGGGTAAACCAAATGGAACAATATTTTTAACTACATAATATTATGGATAATAAGCAAAGGATTCACATAGAAACCTTAAAATTTGAGAATAAACTATATGTAGATCCCATATAATCAATAAATATAAATCCAAATAGGATTCAAGGAAAGATATTGTAACTTCCCCGATCGTTACGACAACATGGGACTTGTAACAAGTGCAATTGTTTTTTTAAACAAGAAGGTAACAACGAAAAAACAGTTAAACCACGCAACTCGACGATGAACATGACACACACAATTCAGGAAACAAACAACATAATGACCTAGCAGACTAATACATCATGCAACTGGATGCAACACACAAAAATCAATCAGAAAAAATAAAACGACTACATGCCTGTCCTACCCTGCAAGGTTAGGACCTCCAAGACACAAAAGCAACACTCAAGCCCAGGTTCCCATTGATTTTGACCATTTAAGGCCTCAAGGATGGCGACTGTTATGAGGAACAAGGAGGTGTCTACATCCCGCCCAACACAATAAATACCATGCCTACTAAGCTAAGGGACAACATCAAACAACCTAACGCAACAACATCAACCGAAATATGTAACAAGAACCTTCAAGCGAGCGAGAATTATCAATCATTGACTCAATCATTTTGCATGGCGCACAAATAAATATTCAACAACCCAACGTTCTAGTGTCCCTTCAAGGAATGCAAGGGATAAATGATTAAAGGCCTTCATTCATATAATCAATAAATTAATTAACGCATCTACCATCTAAATCTATCATTTGTCAATTAAATTTTTGTGCACCAGAAATAAATTGAACGACACGAGCAAGCGTCCCATGAGGAAGCTCTTTAGTAGTGCACCCCATATCCGAAGAGTATACACCCATGGGGCCCAAAGCATGTCACTTAAACCCATTTACCACTTCAAATTTATTAATGATAACAAACTGATTGGCAAACACAATTAGTGATAACAAATTGATTGGAAAACAACACAATTAGTGATAAAAAACTAATTGGCAAACAATCATAATTAAAGATAACAAACTGATTGGAAAACAACACAATTAGTGATAAAAAATTATTGGCAAATAATCATAATTAAAGATAACAAACTGATTGGCAACAACATAATTGAGTCAATGAAATAGTTAACCAAGCGCAGTCTAGTGAGGAAATAAAAATAAAATATAATAAACAATTATTCTCTATTAATAAAATTTCATTCCCGAGTATTCTATGGAGACACAACTATTGTAAGAAGAAATAACAATTTACTGCTTAATTTCCTGCCAAAATTCTTTTGCAGAGGTTGTGTTTAATCACAAGTATCAACTCGTTTTAAATTCTCAAGTAATAAATTGGGGCTCACAATTCCCTATCAACAAGATGAGTTTGTTTAAGTCCGATCCAGAAAAAATGTGAGGTTGATGTGCTAGAGGTTATATGCACCCACCAAAAAATAATCACAAACTATGTCCCAAAAGAAACCCCGTAGTACTTATGACAACGATGCATGTACAGTGGGGTGCGCTTGGGAGCTAATCCAAGACTTGAAATTGGACAGTGAACGAGGAGATGAAACTCGATTTCCATCCCCACTCTAACACTACAGTAGCAAGGAATAATTAACTCAGAAGGAATGTAATGGGTGCACTTTCCATCCTAAGGTAGATAACAAATAAACGCCAGATTATGATAATATTGATTCAGCGTTATAAATCAAAATTCGCCTTCCATCTAACTGTGGAGAAAACACTAAGGTAAAAAAAATATAGTAACCATTCACTTCGCGCAAATCTTGGTAGGACATCTGGCATGGTAAAACAAATTCGGAAAACGCCAGGATTTGATATTAAAGGGGCAATTAACTACGCTCAGTTCTGAGGGGAAAGTAGAACATCAGACCAAAGTATGCATGCGCACAATATATGTGCCAATATAGAGAAATAATGCACAGAATAAAAAAAAAACATCAGACTTCATTGTCAGTCACTGTCTACAGATCCTCGAAAAATGCTTAATCAGTCCCTAAAACATGTAGAGGCAGTAACTACCTACACAGAGAGCATGTGAAACTGAAGTGAGATGAAAAAATAATGAGTGAGGTGCTCCATCTCAAACGAAGTTGTTTAACGTAGATGATAGACTCCTAATCTCGCCCTTTCCAGTTGGACTCCCCTGGATGACCATAATCAATCAATAAAGAAATCTAAAATGAGGATAAATAAGAATACAAAGTGGGCAAAGAGGGAATAGGAGTAGTGGGAATATCTGGACCCGTGAACCTAAGCAACAACAACATAATATGCTTAAGCGTCAAGGGATCTCCCTTGGAAGATGTATGGCCACCGATTAAAGACAAAAACAGCTTAGCTTAAACAAGTAAGTTAAATAACGTGTATTGAAGGTGGAACTTATATAACTGGCCATTGAACAAAACGCACAGAGGAAAATCATAGAACTTGTGTTGCCATACAGTTATCCCATGTAGTTTTAAAAGAACGCAGTAATCACGCTGTAATAAGAAGAACAGTAATAAAAATGCAGTCATCATGCAGTAAATAAAAACACAGTAATGAAACGTAGATGTGAATCACAGAGGAGATAAAACGTTTGGTGAACTGGAGAGACATCCCCAAAATCATTGTGTGGAAGCATGAGTTTGTAGAGAATAAATCACAATAATCGTAGAGGCTAAGGAGGGAATAAACTCCCAAGAGAGAATTCCTTGTTGGGCAGAGAAATAGTCCTACACTTATTATCCATGCACAGGAAAGCAGGGCATTTGAATCTAAATATTTAACACCGGAGTGAAAGACAGTCGATTCGACTCATGGACGACTGCTCAAACACAACCTAATAACTTGAAGGATAAAGTAATAGAAGATAAAAACACAAATTTGCATCCAGGCCTTCTCCGTGGAGAATAAAATAATGAAAAAAAATGTAATCAAGGAATAAAGAAAACGCAAGCAAGAGAAACAAAAGTGTGGGCAAGGTTTTGAGTCTAGGGCTCATTCTGGCCACGCGCAATTAGAAAGTAACTCAAAAATAAAAGATATTGTGGATAGCAAGGTTTCTTACAGGATGAATCAAGCAACAAGGGGATTCCATTGATAACAGAATTTTGCAAGAATCCCTAAGGAGACCTACATTCTTACCAAAATTTGAAAGAAAACCATTTCTATCCTACGCAACAATTCTTCCAATGTGGTTATGTATGTATAAATGGTTTTCTTTTCTTCTGTCAAATTACCATTACAAATTATAATTTTATGAAAAATAATATGTTACAATTACCGTAGAAATACATGTGCAAGCATTGGGTGGGTGGTTGTCTAATCTAAAGGATGTTATATATTAATTCTATATGTTCCTCTCTAGGTTTTCCCTCTGCCCTAGCCTTCGCTCTGGTTGCTCCCCGACCTGACCCTTTCTCTGGCTGGCCTTGCTCTCATGGCAATGAAATCGTCATCTGAATACAATAAAATAAACAAGTGTAAATTAAATTTGATTACAAGTAACAACTTTAACAGGCGTACCTTTACCGACGACAACGAGGTGAAGATGTCCTCCCACACGTTCACTCCATCCAGATACCACTTTTCGACCGATGAGACCTCACGGGTACCTCCCAGCCAATGCTATGGGTACTTTTATTCCCCTTGATCCCCCCAAGCCACAAAGGGGCCACGCACATGATACCAGAGAATGCTATCACCTAGCTCGCCTCGCAAGGTTGAGCTACCACTCGTTACCCGAGCTGGGTATCCCAACTCCCACAAGAGAAAGTTCAGTCAAGATGAAATTTTAGCAGCGTAACATTACGCAAGTCAAATGTGATCCATACTCCTTTGCCATCCTTTTTATAGAGTTTCTTAGTCATTAGTTTCCCAAACCCTCATTAGATTTTTTTTTCATTTATTTAATTAGGAAAAACCTCCCTCGTACAGATGTCGCCCAATCCCCTATTTGCACCAGAAAATTAATTTATTAATTAATTAAATATTCCTATTTCCCTCACCCATTGAAAAGCATTCCTAAAAATGCTCCTCGGTGTCCCATTATCCCCTTATAATTCTTAAATGACTTACACCTTACTTAATTCCTAGTTGAGTTCGTAAATAGAAAGTTCCAAAGGCTAGATTTCTTACTAAGTTAGACAATCCCCTTTTTCTTTAATTTTCCCCTTTTCTTTAAGTTTCCCCTTTTCCTTAGGTTTCCCCATTTTCTTTAAGTTTCCCCTTTTCCTTAGGTTTCCCCATTTTCTTTAAGTTTCTTTTTTTTCTTAAAGTTTCCCCTTTTTATAACTAAGTTCAGAATTAGCAGGTTTAGACAAAAACAACCAAATACCCCTTTTATTAATTAAACCTTTATTAAAATTTCACTTTAATTTTTAATGCTTGAATTTTCTTTACCCCCTTATTGTTACATGTCTAATTAGTTTTTTTTGCTCAAAGGTTCTACTCAGACCTAGGTTTTCAATTCACTAGGCTTGGCGATAGTTCTTAAGGGAAAAAAAAATTGTTATTAAACTTTACTTATCAGATCATTCATTTAAGGCTGACCAGGTCCTAAGGACGTATATTTTTCTAGGCACTAGGTTTATTAACTTACCAGTTAAAATCACAACGTTCCCTTCAGGATGCGCTATGTGCTCTAAAGGTGTCACTCACCTCTTTATGTTTTATTTGCACGACGTTCCCTTCAAGACGCAGTACGTGCTCCAAGGGTGCCACTCGCCTCTTGACTGAATTTGGTAGACGTCAAACCCCCAGATTCAATACTTTTGATCAGAGATTTCTTTCAGATTCATCGCATAGGTTTTTTTATTTTCGACGTTTCGGTCCACACTAGTTTGGTCCGAAACGTCGAAAATCAAAAAACCTATGCGATGAATCCGAAAGAACTCTCTGATCAAAACAATGGTCGCAAAAGTCTTAGAACATAAATAGTCAATACTTCGTTAGGTGATCTTGTGGGAGAATTAGGGCCTCTAAGGAATAAGGACCCTGCCTTATTGCGTTCCCCTTAGAATCATCATGAGCAACTTTCACAGTCTGCCCTCATTGCATTGTGGGTCTTCTCGAACTAGGTAATCGTTAACCTACAGTTCGAACCACGGCAGGAGTTCTAGTAGTCTGTGGCAGGGTTGTTGGCACACCTCTCCCTCAATGTCCTTGGTTGTCGTGTGTGACCCCTCTACTCCAAATGTGAGTCTGGTCGGCAATCTATCGTCAGCCTGCATCCATCAATGAATCATGTCAGTAATAATAATCAACATCATAACATCTAATCGTATGTACATATGCCATATCAACAACATTCAAACCCTAACAGTCCACTCCCTAACTCGATCTGGAGTCCACAGAGTTTCATCGATGCCTCGACATCCTCAACGTCCAGAGTCCTACACACATAAGAGAAACCAGCCAATATCACATGTCGATGTAAATACAACAAAAATAACATAACATCAAATCCACAATGTTTCATAACCATAATCAAAACAGCCAATAGTACAACGACCCAGATCACTTGCATGCAAGTTTCCTCAAAGAATACGTTCGCTCAATGTGCACAATAGTGGGATGTTACATACACCCCCTCTTGTTTTAAACTTTTTCCTAAAGTTTCACATTATGTAAGTGTCGAAATAAAGTGTATCACAATATCATATGTCTAACTATCAAACAAAAATGGGAACTGTTGACGCATATCATATGCATCCTCCTAGGTCGTTGAGTGTGGACTATAGTTGTCCCACTGGACCTTGACCTGATCTGTTGTTCGAAACTGTAGCTGTCGAATGAGATGGTCCAGGATGTGGATTGGATCCACTGTGAGAGCACCCTTGTCTGATACCTACAAGGAAATCATGTCAATAACATGTGTAGGATCACTAACATAATGTCTCAAAATAGATACGTGAAAAACATCGTGCATTCACCTTAAAGAATCAGGCAAAGCTAATCAATAGGCCACGGGACCCTTCCTTTCCAAAATCTCGAAAGGTCCCACAAAACTAGGAGATATTTTAGCACCCTTTCCAAACTTAATCGAACTCTTATGAGGTTTCACCCACAAGAATACTTGATCGCCAACTTCATAAATACGATTGACATGACACGCATCGACATAACTCTTATATTGATCCTGCACTTCCTTTATACTTTGTCTTATGGTTTGCATTTGGTCTTCCATTTCTTGGATCTCTTCAGGTCCCACCATGACCCTATCCTCAAGACGATCCCAACTCAAAGGCATCTGACATGGTCTCCCGTAAAGAAAATCGAAAGGCGCCATCTTAATGGTGCTTTGATAACATTTGTTATATGTAAATTCTACCAGTGGAAAGAATTCTTCCCAGCGCTTATGTTGGTCCATCACGTACATATGCAACATATCCTCCAATATTTGGTTTGTTCTTTCGATCTTCCCATCTATCTCTGGGTGATATGTGGTACTAAAGTTAAGTTGGGTTCTCAAGGCCTCTTGGAAACTAGTCAAAAATCATCCTATAAGCACCGATTCTCAATCGGATATAATCCTCTTAGGAACGCCATGCAACCTCACTATCTCACTAATGAAAACTCTAGCTATGTCAGGTGCCTAATATGACGTATGCATGGGAATAAAATGAGCACTCTTCATCAGAGTGTCAAATACCACAATAATCAAGTCAAGTAGACTTGCTATTGGTGGCAATACAACAATGAAATCCATCGAAATGACCTCCCATTTTGATTCTGTAATAGCGTGTGGTTGTAGTAATCCTATCAAATGTCTATGTTCAGTCTTCACCTACTGACATTCTAGACATCTTGCCATGTAGTGGACTATGTCTCCCTTTATTCATTTCTAGAAGAATAAGGGTTTAAGGTCTACCCTCATCTTCGCGACTCCTGGGTGAGCCATGTACACTACTCTATGATCCTCGTTTAGGATCAAACTCCTCAACTCATCGTTGGGAGGTACATAAATTTGATTTTTAAATCTCAATAATCTGTCATTGTCCAACGTAAATCCTTCAAATTTTGGTACCATCATTTTATTTTGTCTGATAAAATCCTTGACCTCTTTATACCAGTCATCGTTGCCTTGTTCAAGTATTCATGGAACACCCCATTCATCAAACTCATAAATACCCCTGGGGCGTTCATCAGTCCAAATGGTAAAATAGTAAACTCGTAATGTCCAAACCTCGTATTGAAAGCAGTCTTAGGGATGTCATCCTCCTTGATCCGTAACTGGTGATACCCTGATCTCAAGTCAATTTTTTGAAACATTGTCGTGCCTTTCATCTGATCAAACAGATCATCAATCCTTGGAAACGGATATTGATTCTTGATCGTTTCCTTGTTCAATTGACAGTAGTCAATGCAGAATCTCCATGACCCATCCTTCTTCCGTATGAAAATAACAGGCACCCCCCACGGTGACACACTCGGACGTATAAGTCCTAGGTCTAGCAACTCCTTCAGTTGCATTCTCAACTCCTATAACTCTGGGGTCGACATCCGATAAGTCATTCTTTCTATTGGTTCAGTTCCTAGTTTTAGTTCGATGATAAATTCCAATTCCCTCTCTGGAAGCATCCCCGGTAACTCCTCAAGGAAGATATCTGCAAACTCTCTCACCACTGGAAGGTGTTCTATACCTTCCACTACTCCCTTCTTGTTTAATGCAAGGATCGCATAAAGCTTACATCCTTTGTGCATGCTCTTCTGTAGCTACAAGGAAGAGATGAACCTCAAGGAGACTCACTGGTTCCAACCTACAATCATGCGTTTATGTCCCTCATCATCGACGAAGCTCAACCATTTCGTCTTACAGTCGAGTATCGCATCATGCGATTCCAACCAGTCCATACCAATCATGACATCATATGACCCTAAGGTTGTGACGTACATATTGTCCCTAGTGACAAACTCTCCTTGGTTAAGGCTACAACCCATAACCTTCCCACCAACCTTTTGTTTGGCTCCCGAAGCCATTTCCCCAAAGCTAAACTCATCATGTTCGAATTCCTTTACCTTAATTCTTTTTAGCATTGTATCGGAAATAAAACTCTTAGTAGCACCTGGATCTATCAAAATAATAAGGGTCTGATCAACGACAGTACCTGATGTCTCAAGCATAATCGAATGGTGCTATGCCTCGTGGTTATTCACCGCTGCATGAATCTGATGGGCCTTGCCCAAATATTCCACGATAGTGGGTCCGACTGATCCTGATGCTCTAGTCCTCTCCACTGGGTAGTAACGTTGGTAATGTGGCTCCTCACATCCCTTTCCTCAGTCCAGTACTCCTGGTACCCTAAGTAGAAGTTGACGGCCCACCGACCTGGAACCTTCGTCTTTTCTATTGAACATGCCTAAACTATTGTTACTGCGTTCGACGTTGTTTTTGGTGTTGTGGTCCTCAGTAAGGAGTCTGATGTTGAGGCGTTGATTTTTGAGGTGTAGTGAAAGTGGATCCTCTCTGGAAGCCATGATATCCTAGTGAATGTCTAGCTGGTGTCTGATGTTGTTGCACATCAAATGACACCTACCCTGTTGGTCTCGCTAGAGTCTTGTTATGACCCTCACTGATAAGCTTCTCCTCTACTATGAGGACCTTCTGGACAACATCATGCAAGTTTTGAGGCATCATAATCCTAACCTTTGCACGAATGCTGACATTAATGAAAAACATGAACCTATTGACCTTAAGTTTCTCAGTATTCAAGTGCGGAGCATACCGAAGCAGCTCCATAAAACGAGCCTCGTACTCAGGCACCGTACGACCACCTTGTCACGAGGCATTGAACTCATTGAGTTGGCGCTCAATGAATTCCTTATATAGATACCTCTCTCAGAACCATTCCTCAAACCATTCCCATGACACGTCTTCGACGACCATGTTCAATTGTGGCAAGAACGGCTTCCACCATAGAAGAGCGCTCCCCTTCAGTTGAAATACCACCATGCAGACCTTCATGTTGGAGGTATAATCACGAAGTGAAAATCACATCACCATATTCTCTAACCATGCCTCGATGGTTGCATCATCTGGGGCACCAAAGAACTCGAGAAACTTGAGCTTCTTGATTTCTTGGTGAATTCTACCAGTACTGACTGGAGTGTGTAGTGGACCCTCAGGGGGAGCCGACGCCCTAGCCTCATCTCTATCCAAATGGTTGATCAATGCCTCAGACATCTGCTGAAAGGACCTCATCAGCCCAACCACATCACCCATAACTATATGTTCCTCCATGATAACTTGTTCATCTCCCTGGGGGTTAGACCCCTCAGGTATGGATGCTACTGAGGGTGTCATGCCTCCTTCCCTAGAACCCCGTCGTCTACCTCCACGACGTCCTCTAACCATGATTACCTGCATGAACACAAATCAATTTAATTAGTGACATCATAATCAATTATCAAATCAATGGAAGTCGTAGTGATCCCAAGTCGCAGGTTGAACCCACTCTATTACCATATGTAATGTCCTCGATCGTTACGACAACATATGACTTGTAACAAGTGCAAAACTTTTTTTTTAACATGAAGGTAAAAACGACAAACAATCAAACCACGCAACTCTATGATGAACACAATGCATTCAATTCAAGCAACATAAAACATAATGACCTAGCATACTATCACATCATGCAGCTGGATGCAACACACAAAAATCAATTAGACAAAATAAAATGACTACCCACCCATCCTACCCTGCAAGGTTAGGACCTCAAGGACACATAAGCAACGATCAAGCCCAGGTTCCCATCAATTTTGACCATTTAAGGTCTCAATTCTGGCGACCGTTCTGAGAAACAAGGAGGTGTCTACATCCCACCCGACACAAGAAAGAACATGCCTACTAAGCTAAGGGACAAAATTAAACAACCTAACACAACAACATCAACCGACATACGTAACAAGAACCTTCAAGCAAGTGAGAATTATCAATCATTGACTCAATCATTTTGCATGGTGCACAAATAAATATTCAACAACTCAATGTTCTAGTTTCCCTTCAAGGAACACAAGGGATAACTGATCAAAGGTTGTCATTCATATAATCAATAAATTAATTAACTCATCTACCATCTAAATCTATCATTTATCAATTAAATTTTTGTGCGCTAGAAATAAACTGAACGACGTGAGCAAGCATCCCATGACAAAGCTCTTTAGTAGTGCACCCCATCTCCAAAGAGTCTACACCCCTAGGGCCCAAAGCATGTCACTTAAACCCATTAACCACTTCAAATTTATTGATGATAACAAACTGATTGGAAAACAACACAATTAGTGATAACAAATTGATTGGCAAACAATCATAATTAAATATAAAAAACTGATTGGAAAACGACACAATTAGTGATAACAACTGATTGGCAAACGATCATAATTAAAGATAACAAACTGATTGGCAACAACATAATTAAGTCAATGAAATAGTTAACCAAGCGCAGTATAGTGAGGAAATCAAAAACATAATATAATAAACAATTGTTCTCTATTAATAAAATTTCATTCTTGAGTATTCTATGGAGAGACAACTACTGTAAGAGAAAATACCAATTTAGTGCTTAATTTCCTGCCATAATTCATTTGCAGAGGTTGTATTTAATCACAAGTATCAACTCGTTTTAAATTCTCAAGTAATAAATTGGGGCTCACAATTCCCTATCAACAAAATGAGGTTGTTTAAGTCCAATCCAGAATAAATGTGAGGTTGATGTGCTAGAGGTTATATGCACCCACCAAAAGATAATCACAAACTTTGTCCAAAAAGAAACCACATAGTACTTATGACAACGACACGTGTACAGTGGGATGTGCTTGGGAGTTGATCCAAGACTTGAAATTGGACAATGAACGAGGAGATGAAACTCGATTTCCACCCCCACTCTAACACTACAGTAGCAAGGAATCATTAACTCAGAAGGAAAATAATGGGTGCGATGTCCATCCTAAGGTAGATAAAAAATAAACGCCAGATTATGATAATACTTATTCAGTGTTATAAATATGAATTTTCCTTCCGTCTAACTGTGGATAACACACTAAGGTAAAAAAAATATATAGTAACCATTCACTTCGCGCAAATCTTGGTAGGACATCTAGCATGGTAAAACAAATTTGGAAAATGTCGGGATTTGATATTAAAGGGGCAATTAAATGCGCTCAGTTCTGAGGGGAAAGTAGAAAATCGGACCGAAGTATGCCCACGCACAATATAGGCACCAATGCAGAGAATTAATGCACAAAAAAAAAAAACAGTAGACTTCACTATCAGTCACTATCTACGGATCCTCGAAAAATCATTACTCAATCCCTAAAACGTGTAAAGGCAGTAACTACCTACGCATAGAGCATGTGAAATTGAAGTGAGTTGAAACAAGAATGAGCAAGGTGCTCCATCTCAAACAGAGTTGTTTGGCATAGATGATAGACTCCTAAGCTTGCCCTTTCCAGTTGGACCCGCCCAGATGACCATAATCAATCAATAAAGAAATATAAATTGAGGATAAATAAAAATACGAAGTGGGAGAAGAAGGAATACGAGTAGTGGGAATATCTATACCCATGAACCTAAGAAACAACATCATAATATGCTTAAGCGTCAAGGGCTCTCCCTAGGAAGATGTATGACCACCGATTAAAGACAAAAACGGCTAAGCTTAAACAAGTGAGTTAAATAATGTGTATTGAAGGTGGCACTTATATAACTGGCCATTGAACAAAATGCAAAGAGGAAAATCATAGAAATCTCACTGTGAAGAGACGAGATAGGATTTGGAGTAGGTATGAGTAAGAGTGAGTGTGTCCCACTACAACTTCCGTTATTGAAGCATGTGAATAAAAATATCAACGACAGAGCTAGGAAAGGAAAATTGTTGAATGACTCCAAGAAGGAATTCCATCTTAGTTACAGAGGGTCATATCACAGAACTTGTGTTGCCATATAGTTCTCCCATGCAGTTTTAAAATAATGTAGTAATCACGTCGTAATAAGAAGCAGATTAATAAAAACACAGTCATCACGCAGTAAATAAAAACACAGTAATGAAACACAGATGTGAATCGCAGAGGAGATAAAACTTTGGTGAACTGGAGAGACATCCCCAAAATCATTGTGTGGAAGCATGAGTTTGCAGAGAATAAATCACAATAATCACAGAGGCTAAGGAGGGAATAAACACCCAGGAGAGAATTCCTTGCTGGGAAAAGAAATGATCCTACACTTATTATCCGTGCACAAGAAAGCAAGGCATTTGAATCTAAATCTTTAACACCAGAGTGAAAGACAATCGATTTGGCTCATGGCCGACTACTCAGGCACAGACTAATAACTTAAGGGATAAAGAAACATAAGATAAAAACACAAATCTGCATCCAGACCTTCTCCATGGAGAATAAAATAATGAAAAAAAACGCAATCAAGGAATAAAGAAAACGCAGGCAGGAGATACAAAAGTGCGGGAAAGGTTTTGAGTCTAGGGCTCATTCTGGCCATGCGCAATTAGACAGTGTCTCATAAAAAAAAGATAATGTGGATAACGTTGGTGTATAAGTATGTTCAATATATTACACTTATTTATATGTCAATCCAGAATTCGTAATCAAAAGAGTTGTTACACTATATTTGTCAAGAACAGGTAACCTACCTATGTCTGTTGTATCTAGATTAAACAAGAAATAATTAATAACATAACACTTTGTTTCTATAATTTCTGAATACTTCACATGACTTTAAACTCGGAAGATAAAACTGATAATAAAACTTCTCAAACAAACACTCAATTAAAAGGTTCTTTCTTAGGTGACAAGTCTGTTCATTCCAAGCTTATGAAATAGAGAGACGAACCCAAGATCTTGTTCCCTGTAGCAATCAAAAACAATAATCAACAATCAAATTTAATCACTCTTAAACATAAATCAATCACATCTCTATTCTATTCAATCAAACCTCCTTTAGGACAGAAAATAACCAACATAACTGAGAGACTTCATTATGAAACATGAAGATAAGAGATGAAGTAATATGGTTCATGTACCCACTAAGAACACCACAATTACAAACTGGAAATAATAACATTTGCTTAACAATCCCACACATCAGACTCTCATCAATTAAATGTCAACTTGCATAAGTAGGAAAGGAAACTATCTATTATGTCTAATGTCTAATTACTCACACTAATTTAGAAGCAAGTGATTCTATGTTGAACTTTAAAACGTATTTGAAATCATTGACAACACACAACTGTTAAATACTCACACAATCACACAAAGCATGTACATGGAGTTTTACCTTGGTTGGGGTAGTGGTCCCTTGCCGAACCAACAAGGTACCTCTAAAAACATAACAGACTAAAACGTTCTAATCAGACTCATGAATTTCACAACAAATCATTTGTTTTTCTTCAAATTGTAAATTGAATCAGCAGTTCATTATCTCGTACATTATGACAATATGTATCATTTTGTTCTTGCTACTTGCTTCATTACATTCATCTTATTCTATCGCCTATACAACATCCCTTATAAAAAAAGGTGAGTCGATACTATCAAGATCTAAGGATAAGTATCAAATAGTTTTTAAAATATTACAATTGGCATTTCATATCAAATTTCTAGGGATGGACTTCATCCTCATGACACGAAGTGCATGAGTGATGAAGTCTATCGTGATCTCAAAAACTTCTTTAGATACTTCATCCAACTGACTTCTTGGAATCTCCATCAGCATACTCGTTCAACAAGCAAATTCTAGAAATAGGGGTTTGTTACTGGATCAAACAGAGTTGCGACCACGAGTACCAGATTAGGTGCAAAGGAAGTACCGGATCAGGCGCAATACTGGTACCGGATGCAGTGTTGAGTGTGTTGGTACCGGATGCAGTGTTGTGCGGGTACCGGAATAACGTTGAGCGGGTAGTATCAGAATAGGTGGAACCTTGGTACCAGAATAGGTGGAGCCTTGGTACCGGAATAGACTGGGTACCAAATCGCACTATAGTTGTAGTACCAGAATAGTGAGTGTTGTGGGGTAAATCTCCCTACGGACTAGAAAATAGAGTTCAGACTTTGCATGCAGATATGACCGAAGAGAAACTACTTTTCTACTTTCATCCCTAGATTTAAATCCCCTTTTCTTAGTAAATGCATGGAAAGATCAACCTACCTCATTCTTGGCATTTGATGTCGATCCTCCGTTGTACTTGATTACTTGTTCGTAATACTCCTTCCAAAGTTGACCTGCATCCAAGACAAGCAACAACTATGCATGCATACTACTTATATACTAACGGGTTAGAAATCCAAACATATACTAATCAAACTGTAAAAATTTCATGAATTGGGATGGGAAAAGCATTTTCTTTATTACTTAGAATGAGTCAACTTACAAAATTTGAGACCGACCACCACTCCTCGAACCTGATCCTGGGCTCCTCTTCTTCTGTCATTCAACTACTTTGCTTTGAATCTCCTTTGGCACAAGGAAAGGCTAAAGGGTTGGGACAATGGGAATACATAAATGGGCAGAGTTTCTTTGCTATATTTTTCCTCCTCCAAATGGGACCCCTACCCCTTCTTTTATAGGCTAGAAAGAGCTAGGTATTTGGACGAACCCTCGGCCATGCATGGCCGGGAGTTTCAGTTAACTCACCCATAGCTTTTGTGTTACGTCACCAACTTTCCTTTTTTCGTGCTTTTGTTGGTCCACGCGGGTTGTTTTGGGTCAGCCAGTGTGTACACATGTGCAGTAATGGATTAGGGCATGTGGGCCTTTATAAAAGAGGATTTTCAAAGAGTTGTTCAGCAGTGCTTTGGCAAAGAAGGGATATGAGTTGGCCTGATGCCGGGTAATCATGTGTGGTGCAATTTAGGGTTATAACAGATGCCCCCTAATGTGTGAGGTCAGAAGAGCATCTGATGGCCAAAATACATTACCAATCTTTATTGATGTGCCGAACGATTGAGCCCAAGGATCAGGAACCAGGAGGTGTCATCTGCAAAATAACAAATGTCTCACCGAGGCGGGAATACCCATGCTCGAGATAAAATAGAATCATGGCTACCAATCAAATACACTGTAGATCCATGTCAAATAACTATAAAGAGTAGCCGCGAACAATACACAGCGAAGCTACATCTCGAAATCAGAAAGATAAACATATAGAGTATCCATCTTCTAGAAGCTGATTCGGCCTAATGGTTGGAGATGAGATCTTCAGACCTCGAGCAACAACTTCAAAATCTTCAAAACTCGGGTAGGATTGTAATATGAGTGTATGATTGCACTACCCAGAGGTCTTCGACAGCTCGTCGGTCATGGACTTGATAATATTGATGATTAGACTGAAGACTTCAGTGATTTTGAACAAGGACTTGATTGGATGTTCAAGATGGTCGGGTATGAGGACAAGAGACATATTGTAGAGGGACCAACTTAGGCTTGGTGACAAACTTCCCTTGGACAATAGCACGACAAATGATGAGACTTAGGCAGCATGTATGTTAATCATAAGAGGAGGCAACGCAAACTCTCCATATGTTTGGAAGGATAACCAAACGGTGGAGGACACAACTCTATATAGCGAGAAAAAGCATCCTAAGGTCATACTACATCCCATAGTATGATGAACAAACGGACAGATGTGCTTTATCCAAGGGTGACTCATTATGATGCCAATAAAGAAAATACTTTTCCCTTCCTCTTTTTAAGGTATATTTGATTTTTTTTTCTTTTCAATAATTGTGGAAAAAGAATAAAGGAATATTAGGTTACAAAGGAGGAACGAGTGTTGCAAACATACAAGCTCAAGGCACAAGGACAAGACTGACGTTCTAGTAGAATGATACTCAGGAAAAATCCTCCGGGGGACAAAGG
The DNA here is from genome assembly GCA_900067695.1 of Picea abies. Taxonomy (NCBI): domain Eukaryota; kingdom Viridiplantae; phylum Streptophyta; class Pinopsida; order Pinales; family Pinaceae; genus Picea; species Picea abies. The sequence continues at coordinate 29,805 of CBVK0100020972.1, forward strand.
TGTTAAGATGCAAAAGCAAACTATTACAAGGCTGGCGTATAAGGTATGCAAACGCGGTTAACAAAACACACAATGGTAACGTCCTTCAATGTAAGTTTAACGAGCCTAGAGAAGGTAAGCTCGGTGGTTTTTTCACATTTAGAGAGTCTGAAAAAACATAAAAGGAGACTCCATTGGGGTACCTTTTTCGAAGGTAGTCTAGTCAATTCAAAAAAGGGGTAAACTAGCACCGAAAAGACGTCTATTCAAAACCATTTTAACGAGTGTGATAAAGACAAGGTCACTCGGCCATTTTTTTATTTTTAAGGAGTCTGAAAAAAGTTAACTATGGACTCCGTCAGGAATATTCTTCTGGACCAATTTAACGAGTGTGAAAGAATAAGGTCACTCAGTGATATTTTCAATTTTAGGGAGTCTGAAAAGAGCTTAACTATGGACTCCGTGGGGATTTTTTTTCGTAAGTTTAGTCCCTCAGGCCCGAAAAAGGGATAAAATTATACCTGAGAGTACTCTTCTATAGAGTTGAAGTTCCATAGATTATACCTTTGTTTGTACAGTTGACCATCCTGACCGAAAAAGGGGTAAACTATCGCCGGACAAACGTGGCTTCAAATTTCAGTTTAACGAGCGTGAAAGGCCACAAGATCGCTCGGCAATCTTTTCATGTTTAGAGGGTCTGAAAAGGGCTTAAAAGGAGACCCGTTATTTTTTGGGAGTCCTGAGGGTGAGATCAAGAGTGAAGAAGAATCATGCAAATGAGGCTCAAACTCATATTTAGGAAAGACTATAAGGACTCCCGAGCCTACAGTGTTTTAGAGACAACATGGACACCATAATGCAACCAGGACCTACCTAGGGCATCCATGTTCCGGTAAGCTCTACCGCCAAGTTGCGACACTTCTAAAGTATATATGATGGTTCTGTGTCACAAACTGATGGGATCGATCCTATGGTAGAGAAAAAATACAACGAGACACAAAATTCTGAGTAGTAACCTGACCTATATGCTCAAGTTGATTCTTGGAAAAAATTTCATGGACCGTCAAAATTTCCCCAAAACTCAAAAAAAATGTCCCAATACCTAATCAAATCCCTCCCATATAACTCCTGAATCACTCTAAATGGTTTTTGGTATAAAGAAAATGATAAGGGAGGCCAAAAAAGTGACAAAAAGAGGCCAAAAAGTCTATAAATAGAAGCTGACAACTCATTATCACCATTGTTGATTTGGAAATTGACTCTGGAGCCAAAAGACCCCCTTTGATAAAAACGATGATTCTGGGAGCTACAGTGGACGAAATGAACTTCCACTTGGACCAATTAAGTACAAACTCCTCTATTTAGCTATTCAATTCTTTCTTTTTTCTTTTGATTTCATTTTTTGGGTGGGCGTCGACCTTTAAAAGGTCATCCCTAGGTCCATGCGGGTTGTCTCTGGACAGGCCACGTGTACACTCGGGTAGAGTAAAACCTGCCCACGTGTACACGCGACTGTCACCTAGATAGCATGCTTGGACCCCCTTTTATAGACAAAAAGAACTAAAGAGCACTCACTCATCCTCCTGAACTTTGTTGTGTTGGCAGGATGTATGTCCATTGGAGAGAAAGGGAGCATGAAGCAATTGGTGAGTTGGTTGTCGAAGATCCGAATGTCGTGGCCACGTTGATGCAATGTGGTTTTCTTAAGTTCTTCCTGTGTCTGTTTATGCGAGCGCAACCGAGGCTACTGAATGCCTCGGTTGACTATTGGCACCCTGATGCAGAGGCCTTCATGCTAGAGGGGCAATAACTGGTGCCCACCACCGAGGATATCTACTTTTTGACTGGCCTCTCAAGAAGAGGGGAACCAGTCAATTTCAGGACGTTTCCATCGGGGCCACTTAACATAGTGGAACTGATAAACCTGCACTGTGAGGCTGGGACTAACCGTTTGAGCTCCTAGGTGCCCATAAGTAAGATCACTGACCTATCGTTGCAAGCGATATTATTCCTCATTAGGCGAATTACCGGTTCAGCAGCCTTGCATCAGGAGTCTCGCGCATAGATGAACTGTGATATCCAGTGCTTGAATACACAAATTTTTGAATGGAGTACCACACTACTGGATTGTATGAAGAGGCAATTGACAGATTGCCATCAACGGACACAGAGGAACTTCGGGTTCGGGATGATTTTTTGTTCATTCTTTTTTGAGAGAGTTCTAAGCTTTAGTCCTCGGGAAGTGGTACAAGGACATCAGGCCTCTTTTCCTGCTATATGTATATGGGCAGTATTACTGTCGCGACAGGGTGGTGGAAGGACCAATGAGTCCTTCGATGATGACTTTTTTGTATGGTTGTCACGGTAGATCCATGTAATCGAGGATTACCCATATGTAGGGATAGACTTTTCGAGATATCCTGAGATACCCGTGCCTCCTGGTGAGGAGTGAGGGGAGATGGGTAAGTCTCCACCTTTGTAGTTTTTTTTGTTGTATATGTAATTTTTATGTCGTTTTTGTTATATATATCATTTTTTTTTATATGCCAGAGTATTTGACAGATATACATTTGTTGTATACAGATGTGGGACCAGTGTGACCTGCCGATTATGCACGGAACAAGCATCATCCTCGGCCAGAAGCCGCAGTTGTCGCTGGCAGGGGGCCAGAAGTAGCAAGAAACCTCCCAGTCGAGGAGGCTGAGAGGGTACTTAGACAAGTTGAGCGGAACTTTACAGCACTCACTCGCACAGTCTCGATGGCAGAGATAGAGGACCTGCCGCCATCCATGCAGCCTCATGTAGTGGGGGCACCTCGGATGTGGGTCCGATTGTTTAGGCGTTTAGCCCATGTTGTGGACCAGTATAACAGGGCCCATAGGCCTTGAACCTATTTATACTTTTTACGTGCCACGAGCACTACTTGTATATATTTTTTGAGGGCATAAGCCCTGTGACTCGTTATTGGTCCTATTTTTTGAAGCGCTTGCGTCCATCTATGTACTCTGGTTACTTTATGATATTATATATGGTTTTTTTATCTTTTGTGTCTTATGGATTACGTCTGCAAAAATGTATTTACATGCTTATGTCAAATGTTCTTTCATATGTGTGCAAGATGCCAATCTAAAATTTGATTAGCTAGAGTATCTGTAATTTGGTTTAATCTCCTAAGAACATGAAAATATGTAATATAATCAAAGTTTTGTTCTAAGAGACGTACCCTAAGGAATCGTCAATGTAAGGTTGGATCATGAAACTGGTATACTTTGTTTAACTGAGACACAACCAGTTGAGCGTCGAGATAGACCCGAAGATGAGAGATGCCCAATGACAAGGCGTCAAGAAGCAACTCAATAACTGCACTATACTCGGCGACATTATTTGTGGTGTCACCTAAGCATATACCTCCGAAAGATAAAAACTGGCCCTGAGGTGTAAAGATTACCCAAGTTGCGGAGGCAAGCCTCTGAGTGTGTCGACTAGCACCGTCTGCATACCCAACGAACACTTCGGAATCACTTGACATCTACCATATTGATGAAAGATAACATCAATGACAAGTCCATAACATTTAAAAGAAACTAAAAAGTAATAGTACAAAGACTATACATATGTTACAAAAAGTTACCCACAGTGACCTGCCTATGAGTAATACTTCTTGAGGTAGAGCCCATTTCTAGGCTCCGCCAAAGCATTCCCTTCAAAATCAACCAGACGATAAGCGCCATTTTTTAATACCTCTTTTATGATGAAAGCTCTGAACCACATGGGTTTGAATTTTCCTGCCCCCAGGGGGTCCTTATCTTGGTCATAGACTAGGACAAGGTCTCCTTCAGAGAAAAGTTGAGGACGAACAGACCTATCATACTGACACTTGACCTTATGTTTGTAATCCTCGTTGGCCAGGGCTGCATCACGATGCTTCTCATTGAGCTGCTCAAGGTATACTAACCGTTCTTCAAGTGGAGAAGTGTTTGGCAATAATTGTACTGCCAATTTTAGAGATGGGATTTTACATTCGATGGGAAAGACTGCCTCCAGCCCGTAAACAAGTTGAAAAGGTGAGAAACCGGTTGCAGTCTTAACAGATGTTCGGTAAGCCCATAATGTTGAATATAACATCAAATTCCAATTTGACTTGGATGAGTTGATAGTTCGTTGTAGAATAGTCTTAAGAGTTTTGTTTACAGCTTCCACCTGCCCATTGGCTTGGGGGTAGTAGGGTGATGAATGCTCTTGCCGTAACCCAAGATTTGATGTTAATTCGGTCATCATTTGGTTCTGAAAGTGACTTCCATGGTCAGTAACAATCTCTCTCGGGACTTCAAACCTTGCTATGATCTAGTTGAATAAAAAGAGAGTTGTAGTCTCTCCATCATCTTTAAACGTTGGCATAGCTTCGACCCAATTAATGAAGTAGTCTACAGCTACGATGATATAGCGGTGCCCCCTTGCTGAAGGGGGGTTGCGAGTAGTGTAATCAATCCCCCACTTGGTGAAGGGACCAACTGTGATGACAGGAAACATGGGAGCGGGATGTGCCCTCATCTTATGAGAGAAGATTTCGCACAGATGGCACTTCTTGACCGATTCTATACAATCTTTGATAAGTGTCGGCCAGAAGTAATCTTCTCGTAGAATATTTTGGGTTGTTACCAACCCAAACAAATGACCACCACAAGCTCTGGTATGGTAATCGTTGAGCACGATGACTGCCTCCTTGATCAGGGGATCAAATTTTGCTCAATTTTCAAAGTGCTCGGAATGCGATGAAAACAGTTCTATTGCGTCCGTCTCGTTTTCCTGATTCCGGCGGTATATTTACTTTTGCAAATGGAGTCCGTATGGAGGATATATCGCGATTTGACCGCCAAGTCAAACAGGGAAAATTTTGGGATGCTGACTGTACATGTCCGTATAGTCTGTACGGCCACGTGGAGGGCCGTACCATCATGCTGATGTGGCAGAGGGATGATGTGGTTCATTTTGGTTGGATGCTCATGGACCAGTAACGAGTTGATACGTGTTGTATGGAAGCGAATGAAAAGAGGACGCGTGGCCCAATGCTTGGGCGCCACGTGTCTCTTATTTGAATGGCTTAAATTTGCATTGTAAAAATATTGGAGGCCGCGGGGTTTGACCCCCAGACCTTCCCAAACACAAAGC
>CBVK0100020973.1:0-34951 GCA_900067695.1 Picea abies
GTCTGCTGAGGAGCTTGGAGATACCATTGCAGATGATCTTGAAGGGTTCTTAGATATTCTCTTCGAGAATGATCCTGATCATTATAAATCTGAACATAGAGTAGTCCTAGATATTTTAAAACCTCAGGACCATATATTTTTCCAAGATCCCTTTGCTGATCTTTTAGATTCATTTAATGGAGTAGTATGCTATGTGATGGATATTTTGTCACAAGAATTGATGAAAGGTTTGAAAATTCATGATCACCAATAGGTCAGATGGGAGTTTTCAATTTCCTTTTTCAGCCCGCTCAAAGAAAGTGTGAGAAAATTTCAAATAAATAGACAATTATTGGATTGGCTTCACTGGCATTTTTGTATCATTTGATTCAGTGAGAATTTTTCAGTAGTTAGAGTAGGTGATGTATATAAATAAGCTTGACTTCGAGCATTAGATTAGAGTAGTTGTTTTCAATATGTTTTCAGTTCAGTTTTGAATCTAGTATGGTTTTTTTTTAAAGCATTACGACTCCATAGCCCAATGGATGAATAAGCGGTTTTTCATTTCAAAAAGATGCAAGTAAAGTGACAGGGTTCAGAGTTTGATAAGAATGATTTCGGGTCACCCAATGGATGAAGGCACTTGGTATACTGTTCTTGGCACTTTCAGGAAAGCACCATCCCTATATGGAGCCTATGTTGGAACAAATATTGAAATTTTGTCTTTCGGTAGCTTAGAAAGAAAAAAGTTATAGTGTTTAGCTACTGAAAGTGCAGACTTTCAGTAGCTTAAATCTCAGGTTTCATATGCCCTTAGCTGCCGAAAGTGTATCGGTCGAGACCAAGCATTCAATCGTCACACATCAAACAACATGGAGGAAGAGCTCATGAGGAGGCATGAAAAAAATGCAATAAATGGAAATAAAATCACTATATTAAGGTTTCACACAAATGCCACGTCACCATTTCGGGCTTTCGACCATTGGAGGTTCGACCAACGTAAAAATTTTAACCATTGTTCCGAAACCCAAAATCTTGAAATCGCGAAATCGGGTTTTGGGACTTTCGGTGGCTTACAGCACTCCAAAATTTCACTGTCATCCATTGAAAGCCAAGACTTTCGACAGCTAAGATACCTTTGTTTTTGACGTGTTAGCCACTGAAATTGCATATTTTTCATATGCAATAAACTGCCTCAACAAAAAATCTGTTTTCTCAGCCATGGAGAGGTCGTTTTGCGTGCTTAAATGCTCGATTGACATCTACAGATCCTAGTATTTTTATTGGTGCATTTAGATTTTCATTTGGATATTGGGAAGGAATTCAAAAGTCCCCCGAAATATGAGGTTCATTTTCAGAAATGTGGCATTTTTTACTGTGTTGAGTCATCATTTTCAAATGAGGATTCTGAGTGACTCAAATATCTTTTTGAGAAACGGTCGGAGGTTTTTATGCCTAACACATCAGAGATCAATAATCTCCCTCAGTTTTCCTACAGGTGTCACATATTGGGAGAATCAAATCCATCTCCGATACTTAATTTTTGGATCTCAGAATTTCTCCGTTTGACACATGTTTTTGAAAGGCAGATCTGGGGAAAATGGAAACAGATCTCAAGAAACCAAGAGAGGTTTTTGGTCATAAAAAATAGATGAACAAAAAACTCTTTCATTTTATACACAACTGTCACAATTCGAGAGATACAGAACCATAACCGCAGCCCCAGTTTTCAACAGTTCGGCCCCACTGCCTACATAGTCATACTTCCTAGGTCACCATCCATCTCCACCCCCCCGGGGAGCCATTTTTTCATACCCCGTTCAGGTACGCATGCTCTTGTTAAAAATTATCAAATAGTTGTTATATGTTCGTTATCTTCAGATACTGTTCACAACGGGTATTTGGTTTTAATGTGTGTAGGTACTTGGCCCTCACAAATCCATGCAGCCCCTTCAGGTATATGCTCGACACTAGCATGTATTCATTCTCTTTGAATATCAACTACATCTTCCAATTCCACCCTCCAAAATTTTCCTATAGGATAGCCCCATCCAGCTCTACAGTACTCTTACCTTTGTTGCATTTTCAGTACTATCACCTGGTAGCACTCTTCCCCACATGATTTTTCCCATTCTAAGTTCCCCTTGACCCTTTGACACTCATGCTGCTTTCACCCCCTAGGGATGTGAGTCCCAATAGTCTTATGCATGTTCGAGAATCAACCACATATTCCTTCCCCTAATATTTCTATCTTGACCCGTGGACTCCCAGGATATTTCTTCACAATTCTCATTTTACTGCACCCTCGTAGTATCATTAGCCCCTCATTTCATCCAACATCATTTTACCCATCTGTGAACTCCTCTTCATTCATTTACCTCATACAGAGACCCACCGATGGGACCCCTACACAACTTTCACCCTCATAGGCCAAGCCATCTTACACTGGGGCACCTGTTTCTGTATTTGTACACTCATCCCCAGTTATTTATTTATTTGGAAATTTTACAAAGCCTTGGTTTCTGGCATTTACATATCTTTTTGTCGTCACCTTTGGCAACCTTCTTCTTTTTTCAAATGCAACCCATGTCTCTCTTGGTTGGGGAATCCATTATCTTATACTCCTGTTGAAATCGTCCATAAACCTTGAGTATCTCACTATCTCTATACCCTTTCTCTCTATGTTTGTCCACTTTGTCACGCCTCTGGCACCATCTAACCCCCGCCTAGTCGTTCCCCTGAAACTAGGTACAGTTTCATGGTTGCTTCCACACCCCCTTTATCCCCAACCAAGGGAAGTATCGAGTCTCACCACTTCTTGACGTCATCCATGTTACTCATCAGTTCCTGATCTTCTCCAGTGGATTTCATGAAACCCTTCGCTTCTTAGAGTCGTGTCTCCCTTTCTATCAACATCAACACAGTTTCCAGAAGGATGACAGTATCTTGACTCTCATTACCTTTACAATGAGGAGTCTCAGACAACACAGGGAGAACCATCATTTCTCTCTGCTATCATTGACCCCCATAACATTCGGCTTCAACACTTTCTCATGTTATGGTGGGTCTTACTTTGTGAGTATTGCAATTGTTTTTATATTTTCTGAAGACCTTTGAAATGTTTTGGGCCATCAATGCTCGCCAAATACTTGATACTTCCTACAAGTGTCATTTCTCACTTTTCAGTGTATTGTTCCTCATCAAATATGTCCTCTGCTCTTATCAACACACCCCCGAGGGCGCTGCACTCATGCTCACCAACATACCAATTCAACTATTGTCTTACACATGTTTTGAGTTACATGACACAAGCATGGGGCATGCCTACCTCATTTGTACACAAATTATTTTTCACACCTTGGGAAAGGTTAGGTCTCACATGTTCCCCTCTCCCTCCAACGGGTTGCTCTTGATACTCTCACTATCACTCTTTCTTACAATGGAACTCTTAGTAGAAGAAACATTGATGAATTTTGGATATACATATGCTCCTAACCTCATCCATCAAGGGGCATCTGTTATCACTGAAATTTCAACCACAAATGGTTACAGGAATCCAACATCTTCAAACAGCTATTAGTTTACCCATGGACCAAAAATCACCAAAAGAGCATTTCCAAAAGGTCCAAAACTATACAACCAATTATAAAATCAGCGTGGACTAAATATATACAAGGAGCATGTGCATGTGCGTCATTCGAAAATGCTGGAAAAGTGCACGTGCGCCTGATGCATGACTGTGGATGCAAAAATCCACGCACACTTTAGAATGACGCATTTATGATGTTGGTCGGCCTCTCACCCACTTCTGGTTCATCTTCCAAGTCGATTTGACATCCAAATATCGGCTGAATCTAGCTGGGTGGCTGGTCAAAGACCTAAAGGTGCCCTAAACAACCCCTTGTTCACACTAAAAGATGGTTGCATAATACCTCAAATTTATGCTATAAAAAGAGGCATGGGTGCACTACATCTTCAATGAATTCATTTGTATTGTTAGGCTACTGATATTCTCTTGGAGGACCCTCTCTCCTCATCAATATTATGCTAGCACCATTGCATTTAGCCATTTATATCACCTCTTGAGTGAATGAGCTTTGGATTCTCTTCACCATTTCATTCTAGTTCCTCATTTTGTAAGAAGAGATAAATGTTTGGGGGTCCAAGAGCCCTCCCTTGGAGGAATAAGGGACCTAAAGTCTCCCTTTCTCTTTGGTGATTTATTTTCACTAATACAATCCTTTCCATTGGTGACATGAGTCTTGTTTGTTTCTTGTTCTTATGTCTTTATGCACTATAATTTAATTGTTTTTATCATTCTTAGTTTAATTCTTAGCTTAGACTTTTTTGTTTTATTCTTCTAACCCTTTCCTTTACTGTTGTCTTGCTTATATAACCCAACTAATCTTTTAAGCACCTCTGTTTTGATCATTTAGATGATGAAAGAGGCACAACAACTATGGTGGCCAACGATTCACAAAGATCCGAAGGAGTATTGTCAAACATGTGATCTTTGTCAAAGGGTAGGTAAACCCAACCTAAGGGACAAGATGCCATTGCGACCACAAGTAACATTACAAGAATTTGATAAATGGGCAATAGAATCCGTGGGACCAATCAACCCACCAACAAAAAGAATAGGAGATAGGTACATTATCACCGCGACGGAATACCTATGAAGATGGGTGGAGGCCACACCATTGAAGGATTGCAGTGCATAAACAAAAACAAACTTTTTATTTGAACAAGTCATTACTCGATTTGGGTGCCCAATAATTTTGATGAGTGACCAAGGCATGCACTTCATAAATAACACAATCAACGCGATGACGGAAGAGTTTGAAGTCCATCACCAGAAGAGCAGACCAGATCACCCACAGGCGAATGGCACAGTGGAAGAATTCAAAAAAAATTTGGAGAACATGCTGACAAAGATCTGTAATGTCAGCAGGGATAATTGGGACCTCAAAGTACCGGCAGTATTATGGGAATACAAGACTACGTGCAAAAATTTGACAGGGCACACACCATTTAAACTGGTCTATGACCAAGAAGCAGTGGTACCATTAGAATTTTTAGTACCAAGATTGCGCGTAGCAACCATCACACAAATGATAGAATGAGGCAAAGCACAAGAGAGACTGAATCAGTTAATGACCATGGAGGAAGACTGAATATTAGTAGGATTCCACCAACAGGTTCATAAAGAAAGAGATAAATCTTGGCATGATAGACACATCAAAAAGAAAACATTCAAGGAAGGAGACCTAGTGTTGATGTTTGACAACAAATTTTTTTAGCACCCAGGAAAGCTCAGAATGCATTGGTTAGGACCGTATGAGGTAAAATTTGTCACAGGTAGAGGATTTGTACAATTAAGAGACTTCTCAGGAGAAGAAATCAGAGAGATAATTAATGGGAGTCAATTAAATCTCTATAAAGACAGTCAACCAGCCATCACGTAGTAAAAAAAATAAAATAAAATAAAATAAAAATTGAAAAAGAACCAAAGAGGGTGCAGTGCACCAAAGGTACAAAGGCCACACAAATTTAGAACCACAACCTCGTCAAGGAGAAGAAAAATGGTCACATAAAAAGGGGAACGAGTGAGAAAAGTAAAGCCAAAAAAAATAGGATGACATGACAGCACTAGGAGGAATTAAAGGATGGAAAGGGCTGATGGGATACCACATTAATCTCACCAACAAAAGATGTCAAGGAAGAGTAATGGAAAGTATGAAGATGTCGGAGGTGAATTGAACCTTTAATTAATGTGCATTAAACCCATAATCAAGGAATCATCCTCGACAAGCTTCATGGGAAATCCATACGACACACGAATGCAGGAGCCAATAGTCTATTCACAGAAAGAGAACAGACAAAGAACAATAGAGGCTAAAGAGAACACTATGACTTCACAGAGAACAAAAAGACCTTTTGAATCCAACATATATTTTTTTTTCACCGCCATGGCACCACCCAAGCAAGAAAAAGCAAGCTAGACTGCCAAAAAAACCAGAGTTCAGACCAGGTCACAAGGACAACCAGAAGAGGGTTTACAACAGCTATCGGAAATTGTCAATGTAGAAGAAATTCCATCTCCAGAAACAAAACTGGTGAACCCCACACTAATAGTGGAGGAAACCCAACAACCAGCATAGGAGGACATGAGTAAGGAGATACCAATGGAAACACAGGAGCCACAGAACCAGGAAACAGAAACCCTAAAGGAGATGAAATCGAATAACATTGAAGCAACTGTGAGAGTTAATGGAATAATGTCAATTGGGGAGTTAGCATTTGAGCTAGATGATTCACAAATGACCATATCAGACCACCCAACAGAAGGGATAGTTGAAAATGCCTCAAATTGGCTAGAATGGTATACAGAGGAACAACCGAAAGTCGTTGGAACTTGGAGCTAGCCACCATCACCAAAGAAAGACAAGATATAGATACCTAGGTCAACTTGCAAGAAACCTACAATAGAAATTGTTCTACCATGCATACCAGTTGGGGTACAGGTAGGACCAGATATACTGGGTCATATCTGGAAGCTCAAATACTCGGACCACGATGTCCCAGAAAAGGACAAGTTTCAGGAACTTGCGAAGAGGATATTTTTACAGACTACGGGCACAAATCGGGTTGGAGAACCGATCGATCAGCCACAATAGTGGGCAACTGGGTTGCAGAAAATAGGAATTTCAGGTCTGTTGGACCTACCAAATTTTGGCATAGGTCAACACACAACTGCATGCATCAAACAATTGTTAGTAGTTACGCATGGCTGAGACATCTACCTGGATAATATCGTCTCAATAGACGTTGAGCTTATCGCAAAAATAAAAGGGTTACCAATTTAGGGTATGAATCCCACACAGTTTATGGATGACAAATCCAGAGAGAAAACACTAGCAAAATATATGAAGAAGAATTATGGAACCAATAGAGGGAAAACATGGATCATCATTACGAGAATCAACGATGTCGCAACATAATTAGGTGTGAAAATCTTAGCCTGCAAGATGCTAAGAAAATGCCATAGGGAGGAAGTCCCTATTGAGCTAAATATATTACTATAAGTATCCTTCATAAAATGTCAACCCGGGGAGGTAGACTTAGAGGAACCAACACTGTATGTGCAGGGTTGAAGAGAGAGTTTATAAAAATCTCAATCTACTTTCTAAGCTGAAAAAAGAAACTACTGATGGAATTTATACTAATATGCCCTGTTATGCACTTGTTCTGCACTAATCCTGCACTAGTTCTGTACCAACTCACAAAATGCATTCTAAGCATATAAAAGATCTACTTAGAAAACTGATGACGAGAAAAATACTCTAACTTTTGCAATGTTGAATCAAATGAGCCAATCAAATAAAAACTAAAATCATACTCCTACTAGAAGAGAACACTCAAATCTCCAATGTGATGGAAACTATGCAAAAGTTTACAACAAACTCATAATAGTAGAAATCATATGAATGAACAACTTCTCATTATTTCAATAAGGAAGAACAATACAACTACTGGAAATTTATCTATCTCTGCAAATCTAATCTATTTCTAAATTCTACCTCTATCTCCCCCATATCTACTCTCAAGAATTCCAGCTTACACCATCACTCCCCCCTTTCCATACTGGGGCAGACCCATCGTTTTATAATGTTTTTAATCCTTTTTTTTGGATCTACAATCCTCCATCTAAGCTAACTACCAATGATAAAAATGGAAAATCCATGCATTACGCAGAATATTAATTACATAATAAACTTGAATGGGCAATCTCATGACATGAAGTGTCATGAGATTTGCCTCTAATAACAACTTCCAGTTAATGTGTCTTTGCATGCGTTCTTTTTTGAATAGGAGTCCAACTTGTATGCTAAAGTGGCATCAAACCTTACGAAGCTTCACGAGAAAAAAGGAGGCCGCATCAACATGTGATAATCTACAATAGAGTAGTCCAAAGAGTTGCATCCCAATATTGCATTAGTCCATTAATCATAGTATGCATTCTTTTAATTAACATTCAAAAGATTAAAACATTTGCAAAATGTATTAAAAGATGATCTTTTTACCTTAGAAACATGTTTAGGCAGGGCAAAAGGATATAGGCTAGAAATGTAGAAAAATAGATAGATGTTTGTCAAAAGGAGATATAAGATGCTGGTAACTGGTGCAGAACAGGTGAACAACAAGTCAAAGATATGCAAAATAGAGGTCATATTCATGGCCCAATAGTCCCATATGGAGTTGTTGTAGTTGCATCTCAATGAAGAGAAGGAACCTCAATGATATGGGCACCATATATCTTGAACTTGTTCCAGGATGACTGCAAGGATGTACAGGATCTAGGCATAGAGTTTCACTACTCATGGTTGATCACATTAATAGCCTTCATGGGATGGAAAGAGCCAAGTTATGTAGTTTTTTGTACCAGACCAAATTCAAATCAGGTAGCGAGGTATTTGTTACTCAAATCCAAGCCAGATTTGAGGAGAAAAGAGGTGAACGAGTCCATCTTTGAGGGATACCTACTCAACCTACAAGAATCCATCTCCAAGATGTGGAGAATCACACATGAAGTTGTCACATGATATGGGAACATTGCCAATTTCTAGGCCACATGACACACAATGTGGATACAGGCAATGAGGGATCCTAATAATAAGTGGCTACAGATGCATTATTGTATCATAGAGGGTGACATCGACATGGTCATCAGTGAATGGGACGATGAATGGAGGATTATAGCCATCCAAGAAATGCCGAAAAGAACAACAGAAGAAGATGTAGGACAAGGAAAAACATAGCCTTAGGAAATACAAGTGCCCAAGATATGAAGAATGGGCTAGGGAAAGACAACACAGATAGACAGAGGGCCAACAAAGAAAGGGACCCAGAAGGGGGAAAAGGAGAATACGCAACCAGCCAAAGAACAACAAAAATAGGTTGATGGAGTGCAAGAGACTGCAACAAGTCCCAACCCACAGGAAGTAGGGGAAAACAATAGGTCATCCACGTATATAGGAGGCACACATAAGAAATAAAAGGCACAAAGAACATCGCCATAGTATATGATCATGGATGACAATGGGGAAATGATAGCCCAAATGGTCCAGGATTGTCTATCTAAGGACTTCAACCATGTTTCACACCATAGGGATAGGATTGAAGTGAAATTGGAAAACATGCAACAACTCCTCAAGAAAACAGGGGAAGGGAAGCCATCAAACAGTAGGGGAGTTGAACCATCAACACCGCAGACAAAAGGAAGAGTGCAAGAATAAGAACGAGAGTCAGTCCAGGCAATACTACAGCCACACGTAACATTCCACATCAACCCTGATATGTTTCATATGGACGAAATTGTGGGGCAGACACCCTTGAAGGACTTAATCCAAATCAAACTTTTGTTGGCAAGGATACCATCAAGGGCACTACACAGGTAGCAGGTGAGCATAAACCGTGAGGTATAGTCTCGCGCATGTAGATATTTAACCGAATTGAAGTAGGAAACAAAGAAATGAGACACACTGGAAATAGTCTATGAGAAGGCTAAATCTAAGACCCAGGAGGAAAGGGAGGGCATAAAAGGATTGGATCAGAAAGTGGCAGGAACTTATGAGAAAATTCCATAGGCTACACAGAGAGAGGAAATCACAACAGTAGGAAATATTGATTGGATTGTGCAGGAAATTGATCAGTATCAGAAAGAGATCGAGAATATTTGAGAGCAACTCATACCAACCACTCCACTAGCAGTGAAGGAGAAAAGGAAACAAGAAGCAAGAGCGCAACTTTGGACTAGATTTGAGGAGGATGAGCAGGTCCAACAGTGGGACAAGGAGGAGGAAAGGATCAATGCAGTGATCCAAGAGATCAAGCAGTAGCATAAGACAATACCAATCACAAAACGCATCAAAAGGACACAGGACATGAAGAGATTGCAGGAAGAGCTAATTATTGTGCAAACACAGAAACAAGAGAGTCAAGCTCAACTGGAACCACTGCAGGAGCGGGTAGAAGAAGTGTTGGCACAAGTAGAGGAAGTCAAGGCACGTTTAGCATAGATCTAGGAAGAGTGTTTGGAATTCATCAATGATGAAATTGCAGTCCAGATAGTGGACACACTCAAGGAGAAGACTGTGAATGCGCAGACAAAGGAAGAAAAACTCAAGGAAAAGTTCCAGGAAATCACCAAGGAGATTGAGGAAACACACATAGGATAGGTGGCTCGGGACGAGCCACATGTCAGTGTTGGTGGCCTGTTGGAGGCAAGCCAAAGCAGAAAAGCAATGTGTTTTTGGGAAAGAAAGTGTGCACAAGAGGAGAAATAATTGGAAGGAAGAACAACATGCGCGCATGCAAGGAAGGCGTGCATAAGGAAAGTGACAACTGGAAGGAAGAATAACATGCGTGCATGAAGAAGAATACCTAATGATGGTAGGTTTAGGGTTTTTGTAAGGTATTGTAATGGTTGAAGAGCCATAATTTTATAAATATAGATACAAAGGTGTTATAGAGGGTTTGGGTTTTTGTATTGTTTGGATTATTGTTGCGATAGTATTTATGCAAGAGTGGATGCGATATGTAAGGGTTTTTACTGTATGACCTATTTTTGTATAAGTTGTTAAGATAAGAGAGGAGGAGAGAAAGGTAAATCTTGAGGGTTAGATCACAGGCTATGGAGATTGGTGTGAGCTTGTCTGCCTCATATAGATCTTACCCGACAGTGGAGGATTGTAAAGTGCACGACGTTGTAGATGTGGAAATACCATGATAAAAGAGCCAAATATTTGTGGACATATCCCAGGAGGGGGTGAACCATGGTAACATATGTGTTATGTGATGAATGCATGCATATATTTATGGTCTTCAATAGTTATTATTATGTTGAATGAATGAGCTATCATATTTCTTGTTTAATTACTGTTGTGATATTGGGGGAATAAGCTGTTGGAGTTACTGCATAGTTGTGAAGAACAATATGTTACATTTACAAGTTATAATAGATGGTTCAAGATTTATCTCTCTTATCTCACACTCAATCCTAGGCTATAAACACTTGAGTCTTACAGCCACCCATTAAAGATATCTCGGGTGAGATTGTGCAATGCATTATGTGTGTTCTGTTGCCTTATGGTTCACCAGGAGGGCCGATAGTTTTAGAGGCTTTGTTGGAAACTCGAAAGACATGAACCCTGGGTCAATATAAACTCAGAAAATATAGTAGAGAAGTCACCAACAACCCTCATCTTCTGATAGACTGAAAGTATCCTTTTGGAGGTCCAAAAGCTTCCCAATGGGGAGGAGTGATCTAGGGGATCATTTTTTTCTCAAAAATAAAAGCGCTCAAAATTTCTTCAAAATAGACATGTGTGTAGGCCTTGTCCTCATGATACCAATGCAACTTGAATAGGTTCAAATGAACGTTCTATGAGTGAGATATCATGTTCTATCCATTTTTCCAAACAAGCAAAATTGTGTTGACTGTACAGTACATACAGTCTGTATAGTGCTGATGTGGCAGCTGACCATACAGTCCGTATGACTATACAATGATGTGGCAGAGCTAATTTTTCAAGTGGATGACATGGCAGTCTTGAATTGTTAGGTAGTTGGCGTGGTAGGTGAATTGGCGATGTTTGACGTGGACCAATCCATGACTGACATGTGTCCTTTAGTTGTTGAATGGGAAGGTGCTACATAGCCTAGCCAGGGGCTACCACATGGCACCACATCATTGGTTTAGAGGATAAAATTGTAATGGAGTCCACGGGGGTCGAACCCGGGACCTCCAAAATTGGCATAGTCTCCACGTAGGTTGGGCCACCAACCCGCCTACACAATAGTACTTAACCATATATTGTTTCAAATTTATTTGAATTTAAATAAGTGTTATGTCAGCTAAGATAAGGGTCAGCGCTAAACCCCAATCCCTGATCCATATTACTACATCATATAGCCACTCCATATAACCTTTGGCGCGCAAGAATTGTTATCCATGGAGATTAAGCCCGAAGGGTGTTATAACCCTAATTTGCACTAGACATACTTACCTGACATTAGGCCATCTCATATGCCTTCTTTTCCAAGACAGTACTGAACAAATCTTCTTAAAAGCACCCTTTTTAAAGGCCCATGCGCTCTACTCCACTACAACCAACATGTACACTCTATCTAACCCACTACAGCCCACGTGTACCTACAAAAGCACGAAAAATGGAAAGGTGTTGACGGAACACACAGTTTTGGGTAAGTTAACTAAACCCTTCGACCATGCATGGCTAGTCATTCAACCAAATACCTATCTCCTTCTAGCCTATAAAAGAAGGGCTAGGGGTCCCATTTGAAAGGAGGAAAATCATAGTAAAGAAACTCTACCCGAATCCGTATTCCCCTTTACCCAAGATTCTGCAACCATTTTGTGATTTCAACGAAGAAGAGAAGTAAGTGTGTTAGAAGTTGGTGCATAGTAAAAGAGGAGCCCAGGACCAGATTCGTGGAGCAGTGGCCGTCTTCATTATTGTAGTTTTCTTTAGTGAATTTAATAATAAGGAAGTACTTTTCCCATCCCACCATATGAGGTTTCCATTGTTTATTGTGTACATGTTGATTAAATCTCTAACCCAGATCAAATGCATGTGGAGTTCTTTGTTTGTCTTTTGTGAATGCGGGTCAGCCTTGGGAGGAGAGTTGTAGTCAAAGAGTGACCAAGCATGAAGAGGGATCGATACCAAACATCATAAATAAGGTATGTTCACTTGATCTTCTTAACTGTGTATTTTCTTAAGAGTAATGGGGATTAGGTTTGGCATGATGGTAAAAAGTAGGAATCTTTAGGTCTTTTCTGCATGCATGATAAAACCCTAAGTGCTAGTCCATAGGGGGATTTCCCACTCACAACAAAGGGCATGGGGTATATGCCACACGAGCACTCCATGTGACTAATGGTGCAGGGTTTATGCAACAGATTAGCCACTGGGGACGAGTTATGTGCTAGGACATGGCCAAATGCCCCCATGTGACCAACACCTCTACCCAAGGTGGCGCTAAATGCGCTAATGGTTTGACATTATGCCATGATTTATGGGATCCATGTGGTGCTGGGTTTTTGGCCCAGTAACATTGTTAGAGATGGGTTAGACACACACATGTGTGAATTGGAGAACCAAATATAGCAAGCTTGAAGGGGAAATTTTCCAAGAAGATAACTTCTTCATTTTTTGGTCAAACTAGGTACAGAAAGAGCCCAGCTAGGGGTTTTTGGATGTTTTGGAGCCATTGGAGCCATCTATTTGGCATTTTGAGAACTGTAAAGCACTGTTTTTAGCACTTTGACTAAATAATAGAAAATATCCATTAGAAGATTGTTACCCATGATTTTGATCGTCATGATGATGTATTGATGATGGTGTATTCAGGCTCTTCATTAGAAATTTCTCCTGAGAAAAGTTACCTTCATCTCTTCCCAGAAAACTCATTTTTGAAGAGGGTTCGCAGGCTACTAGTATATTTGGCTGCGAGAATGACCCATTCTCACAAGTTGCCTTAAGCTAGGGTGTGAACTTCTCACACTGTGTTGAACTTCTAGGGTGCGAACTCTTCCTAAAGCATAGAAAAAGATGAATTCTCGATGCTTCTAGAAGGGAATCTTCTAGAAGGATGGGTTGGCATTCGAATGGTTATCCTAGTACTGGATTCCCTAATATTTTGGGATCATTCTTATCCAAGTAACTAACTCATTCTCTCCTATATATTGAGGGAATTCTCATGGAAAAGGCTAAGCAAGATTGTTTGGAGAATTGGTGAAATAATTGTGTGAAGGACTGAAGCTTGAACAACAGCTTGGAGACTCCAACAAGTCTATCAAAAGGAGTTGATCTTCTTCATGCAAAGATTGAGCAAGTGTGTGTGTCGGAGCCAAGGGCCATTGAAAGGAAGTTTGCAACATCAAGGCTCAGGTTATAATCTTTACTTTCCATTAATATGATACAGTGGCATGTCCCTTTCCCATAAATCTATTTCCACTTTATTGTATAATTCCTTGATCATATACATAGGTTGATTGTTGAATAGGTTGTGCTATCTTCACTTTGGTTGGTTTGTGTTGTCTTGGTCTTGGCTACACGAGAGCACTGGAGTGAAGCAGGAGCAACAAAGACAATAGGAAGCGATTATAAGGTATGTCATTTGTTCTTGCCTCCTATTTAATTTAATAGTCAAAAACTAGGGAAAGAGTCATGTCCTGTCTTGATTTGTTCTAGATCTAGGTGGATCTAGGGAGATCAGTTAGTGTCCGCACCTACAGATTTATCCAATAACAAAATTGGCGACTCCACTGGGGATCAATCCCATTTTCTTTGTGGCTTTTGGTATTTTTCTGTGGTAATTTTCTCTGGTTTCAATTTTCTCCTTTCCTATCAATCTATGAGTCTTCAGGATATCCTAATAGACCCTCTGGGTCCAGAGGCCTTTTTAAATTTTGCTTCATTTTCCAAAATTTTGACTATGTTCAGACATTCTCGCATTGTACTTCATTGCAGCCTGTGAGAATTGGTAGGGTTCGCACTCTGCCTTTAGGTTTCAGTGTGAGGTTCTCGCACCCTGCTCAAGGGTCACCTGTGAGAATCAGTGATTCTTGCACTGTATAATACTACCAGCCTGCGAACTCATTTGTTCAAATTTTTGGATTTGAGTTTTGGTATATTCAACTACCCAGATCAGTTTAATTGCCTAATAAGAGTTTCTTGGACCAGTGATTGATGTTTTTCTTGTCTTCGTTTGTGTGCATAAACAGTCCTAGGATTTCAAGGCTCTTCTTATCACTTTTGTCTTGACTTTCGTTTCTTGACTTTTCTTGGCAAAACCGTACTCTCTGATTCCAGAATTTGAGTGTGTTTGATTAGTTAAGAACCAATGATTGGTAGAAAGTTGAGTTGCTTGGTCTTTTCTTATTTGCTTATTGTTTGAAAGGTCATTTTTCTTATGCAATTGAGAAGACTATTTTGGTTTGCCTTTTATTTTGTTTTCATTGAAAGAGTGGATTGGGTGTTTATCATTGCTTTTTCATTGGTTTTTGATTTTTTGTACTCTCATTGGCATAGTGAGGGTCCTTTTTGAAAAGTGAACAAAAATTTTTTCTTTCAAAAAATCATTTTTGTCTTCGAAAACATTGAAAATCAAATTATTGAAATTGTTGAAGTTCTTGAAAAAGACACAATAGAGTATTGTTCTTTGATGCGTGATTTGTTGCATTTGCATTTTAAAGGAAATTTTGCATTGTAGTTCAAGGTTGATCTGGAAAAAATTTTCTCTCTCCCATACATAGGATTCATTGAACGAAAAGTGATACATTTCATTCTCATCCTTGCATTGTTGGGTCAGAGTCATACAACATAAGTTTCACCTCCGTTTCCTTTGAGTAAACAACAACTCTTAATAGGGATGATTTTAAGGCTGTAAATTTATTTTAAAATGTAGAAACCTTGGTGAATCTTACTAATCCTTCATATGCCAACTATAAATGTTTGGTGATATTTTTGTAAAAATATTCAAATTTGTAAGGATTTTATATAGTTCTTATAAAATTTTGGTGATTTTTAAGGTAAAATAATTTTATCCTATAGAATTTGGGCGAATCATTTTTAAAATAGAGAATCTCTTTTTTGGAAAAACCATGGAAAATTAGCCCATGAGAAAAATTTAGCACCTAAAATCATCCATGGCTCTTAATAACACTGCGTAATCATAAAATTTATCTAGTAACTCTTTTCTAGGGCTCTATTACACCAACATTTAGCTAGGTTAGCGCTTTGGAGTAGGAAGAGAGATACACTCTCCAAAAGCACAAAACACACAATAGTATCTTGTGTTAGGGAGTGTTAAATTCCATTTGCAACATCCTGTCCTAGAAAGCCCTTCTCACACAAGGGTCAAACACGAGGTCGCATTGATATTGGCAGAGTTACTCACCCTGCTTTGTTGATATCAGTGTAGAGATTGCACATATTACGAGGATCACTCGGAGGTATACCCACAATGATGAATGGAAGCCTTTTGAGTTGATTTCGGGATAGATACCCTTCCCTTGCGTGTGGATCGGACTGTCGACTGTCCCCCTAGGATTTATTGTTTTTGGTGGTGTCCTTAGTGGCCTTTCTCTCTAGGTTCTTACCCGAGGTGACTGTGGAGGGGAAAGTCTTCACAGTACCTGGAATTGACGTTGACCAAACTCACTCGGGCTCATTGGAGGGTATACCCACGATTATGTGTGGGAGCTTGCACCAGGGTGTAAGTCTGTTAAGTAGGTCGTCAACATAAATTTTCCACACTAGCCCCGCCCCTTCTTGTCTCATTGTTGCGACGTTGGATTTCATCACCAACTAGTGGCTTTGAAATTAGAAGGTCTTGTTTGCTTGGTGTTGCTTTCTAGATTTTTTTTACTAGCATGTGTTGTTTGTTTCTCGAAGTTGACCATAGGATTTTCTTTGTGAAGTTTGTTACTCGTTTACAATAGCCACCCCATGTCATTCATGTAGAATGCATGGTTTATCTCCAGAGCATCTGGATGGTTTTCAACCCTTGCCTACAAGTACACCTGAGGGCTCTCCTTGGCAAAGTGAAGCCATAGTCGTCACCACACCACAAGTGGAACGAAATGACTCTCTAGAACATTTTCAAATTACAAATACTTGAGAGGAATTTAGACTTCACCCCGATTCCGAGAGACATTTTATGTGAGCTGACTCTTCCGGAAACTTAATTGTTGTGTATTTCGGATCTCCGACTAGACCCTTTCTCGGTATAGAAGGCCAAGATCCTTTTTGGTCTACAGGTATTTTTCGATGAGACCTTTTTGGTCCAAGTTTAGCTATGATTTCTGAAATTAATCCTCCTGTGATTTTCGAAATATCTAGTCCAGGGACAGTATCGTTGACTACCACTTATCACTTTACCGTCCCTACCGAAATGGCCCATCTTGCAACTACTACGAGTGTTCCAAATGGGTTACCTACGGTTAGTCTAGCTCCCATCCATACACTGCGCATGACCAATGTCAATCCAACACTACCACCTAGATACTGTGCATTGAATGCTTCCATTCCTACTCCTGTGCAAACACCGTCCGATTCTCCTAGTGGTCCTTCTTCTTCTGGGCACTTTCTTCCCGGTTTTGTCCCAACACTCCCTCAATTTCCTTTTGGAGGACCTTCTTCATCCTCTACTGGCAATCCTAATCCTAGTGGAATTATTCCATCATTCACTCCAACTTATCCATTTCCGGTTGGTGGACAATCTCATCAAGGAAGTATAACTCAACCCCCTCTTAGTTGGCAATTGCCAATTGGAACATTACCTCCACTTGGTACACCACCTTCAATGGGAGGGGCAACCCTGCCTTATGGGTAGAACATACCTCCTTCCTTGGCCTAGTTCCTTCAAGGAGCTCAAAAACCACCTACACCGTCTATCTTGTCCCAACCCTTCTCATCTCAACAACAGGCTCAATTGGTCATCCACGATCAACCCTCTTCTTCTACAACATCATATGTTTTGATGTGTACTGGTGATTCTAAGAAAAACAACGTTGCACTAACTACTCGAGCCAAAGATTATTCTCCATCTAAGGAGAAGGTTGATAATTTACCCCCTTCGTTGGTACAACCCTCTCCAGTGGCTCCACCTACTAATGGTCCTCTTCATCTCGAACGACCGAGCCTCGACACAGTTCTGCGACCCCCTCCAAAAGGTGTTGTTCGGAAATCATCTTTTAATCCTCACGCTTGTGCTGCCCAGAACTACAACATTGTTGAAGATCTGGCTCAAGCACCTCTTGCGATGTCAGCCCTTGAAGTCCTTCAGACTTGTCCCGCACAACGGAAGGCACTATTGAAATCTATCGATGGAATTGACCCGACAGACACGAATTTAATAATCTTTGACTTGGAAGATCACATTCCTAGGTTACCCCCTCAACTTGCATTCCAAATCCAAGTGGTTGTCTTCGACAAAAATATTTGTTGAACCGTTATTGACGAGGGTGCCTCGACTTGTGTTATGTCTCTTGCTTGTTGGAAAGCCATTGGCCCTCCTTCTTTGAATGAATCCTAGAACACTCTTAAAGCCTTCAATGGCTCTGGTTTTAAGCCCTATGGTGTTCTTCCTTCATTGCCCATCACGTTAGAAGGTAAGACGGTCCAAGTTGAAGTGGAATTCTTTGACACTCCCCTTGATTATAATCTTTTTCCTGGACGTAGCTGGATTGACTCCATGCGCCCTATTGTGTCGACACTTTTCCGTGTAGTACGTTTCCCTCATCAAGGAAAGGTTGTTACCATCGACCAACTTACCTTCTTCAATTCTGATACCCATACTGGCAACGTGCCATTTATTGCTAAACCCCCCCCGAGTTATGAGAATGTTGGTGTCATCCTTTTAAAGGACTCCTCATTAATGGGTACTTTCCCCATTCCACCGCCCGATGTTCCATGCTCGTCTGTTGCTTATATCAACATGATCTCTACTTTGTCTCATGAACTTCCTACATCTCACGACCCCTAGATAGTCCCTGACCCTAGAGATCATCTTCGTTTCAGTGACACAATGCCATTAAGTCCGGTTGAATCCACCTATCAAGCCATTCAATCGACAACACTTTCTACACCCTCTCTTGATGAGTTGTCTCCCGATCCTTTTTGTGTTATTTTTCCCACTGACGAGATGATCATGTCCATCATGGAGGAAACCCCTTGGGATGATGGGCATCATCGTTCTATCCTCTTTCTGAAGAAACACACTCTTGAGAGCTACCAACGGATTTCGACCCCACCGACCGTTATTGTCATTTTTCCTATTCCCGAGTTTTCACACGATGTGTTTGCTGAAGGGAACTTAAGTAATATCTCACCCATGATTCCCATTGACATATCCATCAAACCTAGAATCATCAAAAATGTCCATATTGGAGCTTCGTGTTCCCCTGACGAAATAGTCACCTATACGTCCCTGTTCAAAGAGTTTAGTGACATATTCTCCTGGAGCTACGAAGAAATGCTAGGTATCGACCCTGCGATTGTGATACATGAGATTAAGACATACCCCGGCGCTAAACCCGTCCAACAACGCCTTCATCCAGTTCACCCACGTAAATCATCTTCTATAAATCTCAAAGTCGAGAAACTTCTAAAAGTTGGCTTTATTTATCCGGTGGCTCTCACAGACTAGGTTTCCAATCTTGTCCCGATTGACAAGAAACAAGGTACAATTCGTGTTTGTGTTGATTATAGGGATATCAATAAAGCTTGTCCAAAAGACAACTTTCCTACCCCTTTCGTCGATCAGATTGTCGATGACTACGCCAGAAGTGAAATCTTCTCTCTCATGGATGGTTTCTTCGGCTATAATCAAATTAACATTCTTTCTGAGGATCAACATAAGACTGCTTTTATTTGTCCTTGGGGTACTTTTGCCTATCGGAAAATTTCTTTTGGTCTTAAGAACGTAGGAACAACTTTTCAACGTGCTATGTCTTATGCTTTTCATGATATCAAGCACATCATTCAACCCTATTTGGACGATTTACATGCTCATTCTATGCATAGAGTCGATCACCCTTCTCACCTCCGATCCATTTTCATTCGCTTTCGGTTCTATCGTATACATTTAAATCCTCATAAGTGCATTTTTTGCATAGAATCTGACCGTCTTTTAGGTTTTATCATTTCACGTCAAGGAATTTGGGTGGATCCTTTAAAGGTCGAGGTGATCCTTAATCTCCCTCCTCCTTCTACACTTCGCCAGTTGCAAAGTTTGCAGGGGAAAGTAAACTTTCTTCGTCATTTTATCCCTAATTATGCTGAGATCACTCATGGTTTTACGCGACTATTAAAGAAAGATTCAGAGTTCGTCTGGGATACCATTGCCAACAATGCTTTTGAAGCTTTGAAGTTGTCCCTAATGCAAGCTCCGCTTCTCTTTCCTCCCCATTATAGTTGTGATTATTTCCTTTATCTTGCTGCCTCGGATTACACTATTGGAATGGTTCTCATCCAAGAGGATGATGCTCATGACGAACATGTTATTTACTACTTGATTCGAAGTCTCACACCGACTGAAATCAAGTATCAACATGTCGAGAAACTGGCCTTGGTTTTCGTTCAATCCGTTCAATGCTTCCAGCACTATATCCTCTCACGCAAGACTACAGTGATTTCACATTGCAACCCTATGAAACACATTCTGACACGTCAATTGCTAGGGGGAAAATAATCCAAATGGATTGTGATACTCCAGGAGTTTGACTTGGAATTTGAATCTGCCAAGTCCAATAAGTCTTTAGTTTTTGTGGAGTTGATATGCGATTTTCCCCATTCTGCAATGGAAAATGTAGCAGCAGATTCATTACCCGATGAATCTCTTTTACTTATTAGCACTGATGATCTTTGGTATGGGGATATCATTATATATCTTCAAACCCAGATTTTTCGGCCAACTTTGTCCAATACCGAACAACGTCGAATACTCTATCAAGCTCGTCAATACATTATCCTTGGGGATACTCTTTATCGTTGGGGGATTAACTTTGTTTTTCGACGTTGTCTAAAATTCGACAAAGCTGAGAAAGCTCTCAATGAATGTCATTCCAGAGCATGTGGTGGTCATATGTCTGGGTATGCTACTACTCAGAAGATCTTACACGCAAGGTATTTTTGGCCTTCTTTGTTTAACGACTGCATTACTTCCGTTCAAAAATGCCATGCCTGCTAGACCTATAGTCAGAAAATTCGGTTACATCCTGCTCCTCTTCACCCTGTGGTCTCAGTTGGTCCTTTTGAGAAATGGGGCATCAATTTCATGACATGTCACCCTCACTCAGTTGGGGGGTATGGTTACATTATTGTAGCCATTGATTACTTTACGAAATGGGCCGAGGCGATGCCGACATTTGAAAACACTGGAAAGATTGCATCTTTATTTCTTTTTAATCACGTCATAGCTCATTTTGGTGTTCCCAAATCTATCATCACTGATCATGGTAGCCACTTTAGGAATTTTATGTTGTTCGAACTTACTGAAAAGTTTGGTATTCACCATGATAACTCAATACCCTATTATCCACAAGCCAATGGCCAGGTCGAAGCAATAAACAAAGTTCTCATAACTATGCTTCGACGGATGATAGGGATTCATAAAACAAGTTGGCACACAATGTTGTTTTTGACATTGTAGGTGTACCAGACATCCGTCAAATCCGCTACCGGGTTTACAACTTTTCGGTTAGTCTATGGTGTGGAAGCCATTCTCCCTATCGAATGCGAGATACCCTCTTTAAAAATAGTTGTTGAACTCCTACCCAACACCTCTGCTAAGGAAGAACGTTTATTGTATCTAATGTGATTAGATGAAACTCGACGTGATGCCACCCTAGTCATAAAACTCAGAAAAAAAATGTCAAGGCCCAATACGACAAGCATGTCAAGCCTTGCGTTTTCTCCGAAGGTGATCTTGTTCTTATTTATGATCAAGATAGAGATATGTTAGGAGCTGGGAAATTTGAACCCATGTGGTGAGTTCCTTATATTGTTCAACAAGTTTTGGAAAAAGGAGCTTATGAGTTAGTAGATTACGATGGTATCCCTTTAAGTGAACCTAGGAATGGGTTGTACTTGAAGAAGTACTATGCATAAAATCATTTGTGCATAAGTACTTGTATTTTTAATGTATCATACTTTTTGTGTGTTACTATAGTTTACTTTTGTCGTTATCTGGTCTCTGCCATTATGTGATGTTGTGTTTGATTTCCAGATGTCATAGTCTTTTCTACCCTATATTGGTTTCGCTGATGGCGCTAGTCATAGTACTCAGAACCTTGCTTCCACTGCGTGGGCAATTTATGCCCCTACAAATGAACTTGTCTCCTTACGAGGTGTGTGTCTTGGCTGTGAGACCAACAACATTACAAAGTATAGTGTCGTTATTGAATTATTGGTTGATGCTATCTCGCTCGGAATCCGTCATTTGGTTGTGCATCTCGATTCACAACTTATTGTACTACAGTTAAGTAATATCTATGCTATTCGAAGTCCTACTTTGTTACGGGTATATTTGTGAATTCATCTCTTGGAACATTATTTTGATCACATTGAATATCAACATATTCCTAGATGTCTAAATACATTAACAGATGCATTGGCTAATTATGTATTAGACAAATATTTTGAATCATTTGTAAATCAATCACATAAATGTTCACACAACACATGATAAACCGGTAGAAGCTGTCTATATATATAACGATCAAAAAGAGGTTTTTACAAAAATTTTGTCCGAAGACCAAAATGTCAAAATTTGAAGCTCATAGCTTCTATAAAGTGACGTCATGGATGACGTTCATGGTAACACATGACTCCTCGAGAAACCCTACGGAGCAGTAGACTCATAGATGTTGATACTCCTACAGTATGACATTGGTCGTGTCGTGGAACCTCTTCCAGAGGCATGTCTAGAATATTTGCGATCAGGCCCTCTAGATTTTGTTCCACCACCTGATAATCCTCAGCATATTGTGGCACTGCTGCTACCTCTCCTCGCCGCTAAATGGGAGAAGTACCAGGAGGTCAGTACGGTCCAACATCTGTGTTATCAAAAAATGATTTTGTATTAGTCTTTGGACGAACATATAAAACAAAAACATTTGAATATGATAAAAATTCACAAAACATTTGAAAAGAAAAAAATGTGTGTACTTCTTACCAAGGTCCCCCCACTAAGCATCCTCTGGCAGTAATAAATCTGGATCTCCTCGGAAATCCAACCCGACATAAGCATAGTCATCAACCATCAACATCTGTGGTTGAAGACAGTCAAAGAAAGTATCATCATACTTGATGATCGGTCCTGCTACGTGCCAAGCCATGAACCCACACCATCTCAGCATCCTTGGATCCCTGGGACCCAGTATATTCCACTCAACCTGTAGTCTCAGTGAGGGAACCCTCTCAAGGAAGAAAGACACCAACAAAGATCCGTACCCGAATTGCTTCAGTTCACCTCATCTGCATTTAGTCAATTGCTTTTTTATACTGCGAAGCACAACATCTGCCCAGTTGAACACTCGAGGCTTAGTACACTCAATAGCATACTGGAAGTAACTCTGTAACACCATGTGAGGAGCAGAACTCCCAGCCATCCGAGCTATGGTGAATAGGATAGTACAGAGGGTCAAATCTCATACCCCCCAGATAGCTACTTTTCCTTTCTTTCTCTCAGCCTCGGGAATGCAGTGTAAATGGCAGTACTCACTCATTTGTAGCCCACTACCTCTGCTACCAGTCAGGCTCACATAGTACCCCCGCTGTGACAATCCAGTCAAAAAGTAAATGTCCTCAATGTCTAAGGACAGTGTGTGGACCCCCACATGAAATACCTGTTGATCAGGGTCCCACATACACACCAGGTACTCTAACAACTTGACTTGGGCCCTCATGCCCAGGATATGAAAGTACTTCAGGAGTCCATAGTCTCTCAAATAAGCAATAGTAGGCGAATGATTTTCAGCCATTGCATTATCTTCTTCGTGCTCCCTTTTGCGCCATTCAAGAACCATTTTGCTGGCCAATTATCTTCACAAGGAGCACCAAAATAAGATTAGCAACAATATTCATTGATTGGTTCTTGTTCTTTGGGTAAATTAAAAAAAAAAATTGAGCATTGCGGTTCTCCCAGGTGCCCTGTGTGCACAGTGCGAGAACCTCGCAAGATGCTCATGGGTCACCTGCGAGAATCACCCATTCTTACAAGTCCCATGTAGCCTTCCTGGGAGAATGGAAGTGCACAAATAGGGCTTGTAAAATCAACCCAAAAAATGAAATTTAACCAATAAAATTGCAAAATTAAACCATGAAAATGTTAAGGACAAAGAGCCTACCTTATTGTCACAGATGGCTCACTGAATGGTCTCTCGTAGCTCCCGCAATCTAATGTCATTTGGTTTATTATTATTATTTTTCTATTAAACCCTAATCCCTAATGTCATTTTGAGTGTAACTTTTGTAGGCGTGATGATTTTGATGGTCAAATACAGGGATACAGACATGCTTTTCTTTGACATTATGTGTTTTTGATGGTTTTTGTATAAAACCTCGAGCATGGTTTTTGTCCATTCTTGCACTTGTAAATACATGAGAACGCGACCGAGCATACTTTTATCACTTTTTCGGGCTCAATAAGGTTATATGAAAAAGGAACCCCCCTGGATTCCTCTTTAATCTCTTTTCAGACTCTCTAAACATGAAAAGAATGTCGAGCGACCTTGCTATTTTCACACTTGATAAAGTATTTGAAGTAAGCGTCTGGTGAGCGATAATTTATCTCTTTTTTGGTCTCATCCAGACTATTTTATGAAAAAAGAACTGAGAGAGTTCTCTTTTAAGTGTTTTTCCAAACTCTATAATCATGAAAAGCCTTCGATTTTTCTATCTCTAGACTCATTAAACAAACATTGACAGACCCGTAATGGGACCGAACCACTCCTTATTAGGGTTCATTAAAAATACTCCGAGGGACTCGTCCGAAGGATGAGCTTACATCAACAAGCATATGTTATCCTCCTCAAGCTTGCGTAAAAATAAAGAGGTACTCGCCAGAAATGGTGGGGGAAAATTTGGGAAAGGGACATGTCTTCATCTTCGTATTAATTGGAAGTAAGTGTCGCTCTTGAACATGACACCCCCTATTCATCATTTGAATCCAGTTGGGAAATCCATTTGTCTCTCATTCGATTTGCTACAAGGTCATTCCCTGTGTTGTCTCTGAGTCAATGCTGCCAAATCATTGGTTTTGTCATTCATATGTTCAAGAGAAGTCCATCTGAAACCTATATTGAGTCGGCCATCTGCAGTTATCCATTCTCTCTGTGTCGGCCTTCCCTGTGTCCAGTCCAATTCACATCATACTCTTTTTCACCTTCAAAATCTGTTACTCATTTCATGTCATTGATGGGGGATACATCAAGGCCCTCCTATGATGAGTGTTTTTCTGTCGGCTTCAGCTCATTATCCGGAATCAAGACTTAGAAATTTTTTGGTACCTTGGAGCTTGCATGCCTCAATGGCAGGTTTCCTCGCTTTCGACAATGGGTTTAAATCATTGACCCTTGATCAAAATATTCCATCGAATGTTCAACTTCAACTCATTTATTCACACTCGATGGATTGTACTAGGGTACCTTGGGAGTCATTGACATCAATGATGATTTCCCTCGCACTTGTGAACGATTTCATCAATGACTGATAATCAAGTGGTTTCTGCCATGTTTGACTTCAACACATGTAATCACATGGTTAGATTTGTACATTGGGCAACGAGATTGAAGACCCTGAATATCATTACTTTTGTCAAGGTTGTGATGGAGTATGTATAATTTGTGACACATAGATCCACTGTGTATGTCTCGTGGCTATGTCGTCTTAATTTGAAATTTCTCGCATAGATCCACAGTGTATTCCTAGTGGCTATGCTATATTTTGATGGCATGGATCCACAGTGTATGATTGGTGGCCATGACCTATGTCCATAATGTCATAAGTCTATGATTTGAGTATGGGAATGCCTACCTCAGAATTGGTATATATGATATTCTGTAGATGCTTGGGTGTTTGTAGGTTTCTGATTAGATGTGCTCCTGGTTCCCGACACACACATACAACTTACAAAGTCTTTCAGCTGTCACTGGTTCCAACCTCATACTTTGGGGGGCATTTTGTTACCCATGATTTTGATCATCATGATGATGTATTGATGATGGTGTATTCAAGATCTTCATTAGAACTTTCTCCTGAGAAAAGTTACCTTCATCTTTTCCCAAAAAACTCATTTTTGAAGAGGGTTCGCAGGCTGCTAGTATATTTGGCTGCGAGAATGACCCATTCTCGCAGGCTACCTTAAACCAGGGTGTGAACTTCTCGCACTGTGTTGAACTACTAGGGTGCGAACTTTTCCTAAAGCATGGAAAAAGATGAATTCTCGATGATTCTAGAAGGGAATCTTCTAGAAGGATGGGTTGGCATTCGAATGGTTATCCTAGTACTGGATTCCCTGATATTTTGGGATCATTCTTATCCAAGTAACTAATTCATTCTGTCCTATATATTGAGGGAATTCTCATGGAAAAGGTTAAGCAAGATTGTTTGGAGAATTGGTGAAATAATTGTGTGAAGGACTGAAGCTTGAACAACAACTTGGAGACTCCAGCAAGTCTATCAAAAGGAGTTGATCTTCTTCATGCAAAGAATGAGCAAGTGTGTGTGTCGGAGCCAAGGGCCATCGAAAGGAAGTTTGCAACATCAAGGCTCAAGTTGTAATCTTTACTTTCCATTAATATGATACAGTGGCACGTCCCTTTCCCATAAAGCTATTTCCACTTTATTGTATAATTCCTTGATCATATACATAGGTTGACTGTTGAATAGGTTGTGCTATCTTCACTTTGGTTGGTTTGTGTTGTCTTGGTCTTGGATACACGAGAGCACTGGAGTAAAGCAGGAGCAAGAAAGACCATAAGAAGCGATTATAAGGTATGTCATTTGTTCTTGTCTCCTATTTAATTTAATAGTCAAAACCTAGGGAAAGAGTCATGTCCTATCTTTCTTTGTTCTAGATCTAGGTGGATCTAGGGAGATCAGTTAGTGTCCGCACCTACAGATTTATCCAATAGAAAAGCTGGACCAGGAGATGTAGCCCAAGAGAGGGGTGAACTCCTTTATCATTTGTTGTTTTATGTGTTTACTGATGAATGTTAGTTGTTGGTTATTATGTGCATCTTAAGTGTGAAAAATCTTTAATTTATGTGTTTGCAAATTGATCCTTTTTCACAAGCACACATAATTAACACTTACAAATAATTTAAAAGATACAAGTCTTCTTCTTTTTCATATCACCTGTAGAAGGAAGCATCCCTATCCCACAAGTAGGGGCTATCCAACATCACTCCACATGTGTCCAATGGCACAACTTCACATTCTACGTCATCAACATAGATGTCACTAATGGAAAAATTGATTTTATGTCTTCAAGTCATTCTTTGATCCAAGTGGATATTGGTGGCCACCCACCTTTTCCAACTAGCTCAAAACAGCTTTCTGCAATTTTGGTAATTTACTATTTTTAGCAGTTTTTCGGGTCCCGAACTTCCGAAGCCGTTTTGAGGCCCTAAATGACGTTTTTTTGGGTATGTAGGAATTTGAAAAAGTTGTATTCCTCGGATAGATATTTCTAATGGGCTATCATATGCCTATAATGAAGATCGTATGCAAAAGTTATGACCCTGAGAAGTTGATGTACTGACTTACCCAAATGGGGCCCACATGACTGTTGGCGCTTCATCTCCTAGGGTTAGGTTTTTGGTTGTGTAGGGTTTTTGACACTCATGTTTATTGTAAAAGGGCCTTTAGAGCCTCATTGTAATCATCTTCTTACAAATGAGCACAATCATCACATCTCTTCTCAGAGATAAGCCGCCATCATTCCAACAAGCTTGTTTTCCACTGCATTTTATAGTTTCAGCTTATTTCCTTATTGAATAGAAAACCAGTTTATTGTATCTATGTTATTCTGTGTTAAGAATATGTTAATAATTTGTATTCATTTCATTTTTCTCATAAAATCCGTATCAGTGGTATCAGAGCAGTCTGCTCCTTGTCGTCTTAATGCATGCCCCCAACGAGATCAAAGTACAAAGAATTGGGTCTCGAGCTTGTTTCTCTTGAAGGCCAAAGCTCTTGCATGCCCAAAAGACCTCTCATGGAAGGAGAAAATAAATATGAAGGGACGGGAGATCCTTTCAAAATGTTTCTTGAGGAATCCCTCATGCAATAGAGGAACGAGATGATGGATAGTTTCATGCAAATCCTTTGGCGACTACTAACAGGTGACATGTCTTCTTCGAGCAGAGGCGTTGCCCCCTTCAAGGTACAAATAAACTTTGATATTCTTGTATTTGAAGGTCAGATAGATGCAGATGGTGTAGACAAGTGGTTGAATCTACTAGAAGGGTATTTTTCTGTCCATAACTTTTCAAATAAAGAAAATATTACTTTTGCACTCCTCAAATCCATTCCCCATGTCAAAGATTGGTGGGAAACTTTATGTGAGAAAAAGGAAACAAAGGAACCCTCATTATTTATAGTCATGACCACCTGGGAATACTTTAAGGATGCTATTAAGAAACAAATCTAGGTAGTGCCAGAGTTCACAAATATCTTCCATACCTTGCGCACCAAGCTGGGTATCAAATATTTAGAGCAACATTTGATGCTCAAGTATCGTGGTGATCTGCATAGGTACATCCAGACAAAAATGGAATTTCTGGACATCTCATTCTTGGGCATGGCCTACCAATATGCCACCAAAATCGAGCAGAAGCTCAAACAAAATACATGGCAATTTGGGCCCGAGAACCCCTCAAAGAAAAATCCTGGAAAGGGTGGCCCCAACCCACAGAACAAAGGAGAGAGAAAATATGGACAGTATCAGGACAACCAGTCCAAGCCTCAAGTAAAGAAGGACACTGGAAAGACAAGGAAATATACCATGAAGTGGTGCGACTTCCATAAGAGCCCTTGGCATAACATTGTTGACTACAACTCAAAGCAGTCACTGGTGGTCAAAGTGAAAGCCTCTAAATCAGATGTGGGTTTTGACTCTGAGTCAAAACCAAAAATTGGAAGATAGGTCATTGACGTGGAACCCAATGCCAATGTTTCTACCATCAAGCTCCAGTCTAATGAACCAGACGAGCCAGAAGAAGGAGAGTGCCTCTTTCATTCACATATGTGGGTAAAAGGCACCCCGCTACACTTCATCATTGATAGCAGTAGCTAGATGAACCTCATCTCAACAGAGGTTGTCAAGTGACTATCCCTACCGACAACGCTACACCCACAACCCTACACCATTGGATGGCTCTGCCAAGGAAGCGATCTATGTGTCAACCAATAGTGTCGACTGTCATACGACATCAATCCCTTCAAAGACGAGGTATTGTGTGATGTTTCTCCTCTTGAAGTTTGTTATGTTCTTTTGGGCCAAACTTATTTATGGAAATTTCATGTTGTATATGAGTCTAGGCCACACAGTGTTATTATTACTTTGAACAAGAAATTGTACAAGATACCCTAGGTAATGCCACCTAGTGCTATTTCCTTGATCTCTGCCTAGTAATGCAGGAAGGTCATCTCTCAGATGGGGAAGTTTGTCTTCTTTGTGATTCACTCTCGGGATGAGCGAAAGATCACAACGTCATCTAGGGTCTCTACAGATGATCTCTCTATTATCTCCCAAAAACGCACCGTCATTTTGGGTGATAGAACAGGTTAAAAAACTTTATTTCTATGAGTGTTGGTCTTCAAAATTTAAAATCTCAGCTTTCGGTGGTTAAACTGGTATGTAAAACGACTAGTTAACCACCGAAAACCGATTGTTTCGGTGGATAAGAGGCACATGTCTTGAAGTTCTTAACCACCGAAAAGCTTCTCTTGTTCAAAATTTAAATCTTGTGCTCTCGTCTGCTCCAATGTCAGCTACATGCCGTATTCATCTTCTGCAAACGATGTCTTCAGCAAGGTTTCAACTTCTCAGCAAGGTGGATCAAATGGTTCTATTTGTGAGAAGTATCTTTATGGGGAACATCTTTCGAAGACTCTCTTTGTAAGAAACATTAACAAATGTTGAAGATAGCTTCCAGATGTCAAGTTTAAAATGGGTTGTACACGTGTTCTAAAAAGAGCTCAGCCCAGTGTTCGGTTTGCAAATGTAAAGGTGCTTATCATCAGTCTCGGGTTTACTTCGTCGCAACATTGACCAGCTGTTAATATGTAAAATGCAAACACCGAAGATCAAGTGAGATGGTTTCTTAGGAATCTACATAGATTTGGAGTGACTGTAGAAGCAGATGTTGCGATTATGTTTCCATGGGATCCTATTCCCATACAGATCTTGAGGGAAATTGACGAAAAGAACAGGAGCTTCATGAAGTTGCTTACAACTGTAATCAGGGAGACTTCAGCGCAACAAACAACACAGATTTATTCACCTGATCGAGTTTCACAAAGAGTTCCAGCTCTAAGAGTTTCAGGCAGTTGCTATAGTTCAGGTTTGAGGGAAGGATGTCCATACAGGTGGTCGTTGCCTAGATCTTAATCCATTGAATTTCAGTCTGGTCAATTGGATCCACCTAGAATTAGCAAAATGGAACAGAAAGATCTTCAAGACCAATATGCACAGTGTCGCACAGTCGATAAGGGCACAGGACACAAACAAAAGCCAAATCTCAATTGTCTCTTTGGGAGACAATCCGACACCACTGCGGGTTACTCACATTCCTCTACCAACAAAAAACAAGGCCGTAAATTGGGGTGGGTAAATCATGACTTCTCCTCCAGTTCACTGATAAGAGATTCCAGCCTGTCCACGACTTGACAATTGGTGTAGAGTTTGGTGCTCGCATGATTACCATTGATAACAAACCAATAAAACTTAAAATCTGGGACACGGCTGGACAGGAGTCATTTCGATCTATCATAAGATCTTATTACAGAGGAGCAACTGGAGCGTTACTGGTTTATGACATCACCAGGAGAGAAACCTTCAATCATCTCGCAAACTGGCTAGAGGATGCTCGCCAACATGCAAATGCAAATATGATGATAATGCTTATAGTGAACAAGTGTGATCTTGCTCACAGGAGAGCGGTGAGCACAGAGGAGGGTTATCACCATTCCTTCTGCCTTGATTGAGAAAGCGTTCAGCGACAAACTGAAAGTGGCTATCAACAAGGGTGATATGGTCAATATTAATTTAGACTGGAGGGAGTCTGTTCCTCACCCAGATGACCGCGTGGAGTATTAGTTGTGGACAAATAGCAATGATGAAGGTGGGGCAAAATGTGATACCCAACTGGAGTTTGCAAAGAATTTTAAGGGAGCTGCTCAAATTCTTGAGAAAAGTAGTTACACACAGTTCACTCCTCACTATATCACCTGGTACTGTCCCCAAGAATTTACTGTAAGTAAGCAGTGCAAGGCTCAATGCATTAATCATGGAAGACACTGTGCACCTGATCCAGAACAGGATTTCAGTCGGGGGTATGATGGTAAAGATATTGTACTTGAAAATCTGAGGCAATTTTGTGCTTTCAAAGTTGCAAATGAAAGTAATGGAGCTTGGGTTTGGTGGGATTACGTCACTGATTTCCATATTAGGTGTCCAATGAAGGGGAAAAAATACAACAAGGAATGTGCAGAAAATGTGATACAGTCTCTAGGTTTGGATGCCAAAAAGATAGATAAATGCATGGGGGATCCAAATGTAGATGCAGAGAACCCTGTTTTGAAACAAGAGCAAGATGCATAGGTTGGACATGGATCTCGAGGTGATGTCACTATATTGCCCACTCTTATTATTAACAACAGACAATATAAAGGAAAACTGGACAAAGGGGCTGTCTTGAAGGCAGTTTGTGCAGGTTTTCAGGAAACTACTGAGCCAACTGTGTGCTTGAGTGAAGATATGGAAACAAATGAGTGTTTGAAAAATAATGGTGGTTGCTGGCAAGATAAGAAGGCAAATGTAACTGCCTGCAAGGATACTTTTCGGGGAAGGGTTTGTGAGTGCCCCTGGATTGAAGGTGTTCAGTTTAAGGGAGATGGTTATTCTAACTGTGAAGCTGCCGGGCCAGGACGGTGCAAGATCAATAATAGGGGTTACAAAATGCATAGAACAAAGCTGCATTCTCTGCAAACAAGCAGAAAAACAGTAGAGGAGCAAGAGATTGGATGAACAACTATTGATGACAGAAAGAAGGGAATTTCCTCTAAGAATCCTCGGAACTAAATGCAATCATGCAGGTAAATAAAGTTTTGAGATTTTGATTTTTGACAGTGATTTGATTTTCAGTGGTTTAGGCGAGCCCAGGAGCGCTCATTAACCACTGAAAAGGGGGCCTTTTCGGTGGATAAAATGTTCGGAACTCAATAATCTTAACCACCGAAAGTCTGTGATAACCAGAATGCTTGAAATTTTGCACAGATCAGAGATTTTCGAATCAGAATAAGATGAAACTTCTCCGAATAGTCAGATATTGAATTATCAAGTCAGATTCAAAGATTATTTATAAGGCACAAGGTAAGAGGAAGAGTTTTAATCACATTTGGTGCCTTTTCAATGGCAGAATTTCAAGGATTTTTAGCCACACATCATCAGCTCGAATTTATCTTTAGAAGAACAGGTTGAAGAAGCCTTGGAAGGCTAATCTTCACGTCATCAACAGTCAACACATTTTTAGGGCCAGCTCATAAGAGATTATCCTCCTTTTTGGGTTTTATTCCTATCTTTTTGTAACTGTAATTTGACTTTCTATTTTTAGTATAGCAGATCCAGTTTTCTAGGATCTGGAAACTGTATGTAGAGGCTATAAAGCCAGGAACATTTGAAGAAGAAAGGGTTCCGTCCTGGATACACAAGGGGCTATTGTACTAAGACTCTCATTTTTTAATACAGATCACAGGTTCCTTTCCATTTTGGTGTCAGTTTTCCACATTTCCTCTGCACTGTTATCTTGTTGTCAAGTCTAGAATGGTTGTTATCCCATTGTTTGGCTCATGACATGATAATCAGTTTCTTAGTTGTTTATTAGACCCTACTTTGTACTGGTTTATGAACAATCTTTTCTTCACCCACTGAAAGTTATTTGTTGATTAATCAATCTTGGAGAGCACTGTTTTATTTGATTACATTGTGAGTTGTCTTCTCATTAGTTACTTTATGTTATCCCATTGATCCAACCTTTCATTATTTATAATTTTTTAAGTTACCAAGCACCTTTGGTCTACAACCACAAAGGGTTTCTTGGAGTGATAACAAAATGGCGCCATTGCCGGGGAGCGAGTTCAGAAGCTTATCTTCCTGGGAGAATGACAAGCAGATCTATTTCTTGATGATAGACAAGGAATAGACACTATCAGGTTGTAATCATCTATCTGGCGACTCCATGAAGGACGGACTCAGTGGCGACTCCACGATATTCAAATGTCAAAAGCGTTTGCTGCTCTTTCGGCTCGGAGGTTTGCACCTCTTGACTTCTCTTCAGTTCCTGGTTTCCCACATCCAGTACCTAATATGTCAGAATGGGGAGATTTTCTGCCCATCTTCAAAGAAAGCAAAGAAGACAATCCTACAGAACACCTCCTCAAGTTTCATGAGTTCATGGATCTATTAGATCTACCGCATGAAGATGTTCATGTTTTCGTTGTATGGTGATGCACGTCAGTGGTATTTTTCTTTACCTCCTTCCAGCATTTCATCATTGAAAGATTTTCACAAAGCCTTCACTAAGCACTGTAAAAGGTATTTTTCAGATGAGTTGGCATTTGATAATTGCTGTGATGAATATGAATTACATTGTAAACTTGAAGAGGTAAATCTAAAAAGAGCTTCTCCTCATAATATGCCACAGCCCGTAAATGATCTTCAAGGTATTGTGTTCTCCCATCAAAATGAACTACAAATGGATTATAAAGAAACTGAATGCTCTCTTTCCATCCTTAAGTCTGATTGTCATGAATTGGAAGAGACGGTTTCTTTAGCCACACAAAGAGAAGATCATAGATGTATACATGATGTGGTTAATGATAGTTCTGAAGAATATGTTGCAATAGGGGACATTCATCATTGTAATTCAGATGTTGGCAATCTTCGGGAGGATAATCATAGCATTGATGCTTTTGATATTGTATCAAACGCATCTACTTATTTAGGTTGTCATAAAGATGATGTTGTTCCCTTCGAAAACCCCAAAAGAGATGATCAGGAATGTATGCCTGATGTGGTTAATGATCTTCATGAAGAGTATGTTGCTGAAGTGGATACTATTCATCATGATCGGGAGATTAGTAATCCACATCATGATAATCATAGTGATGCTTTTGTTATTGCATCAAATGCATCTCTTGACTTATGTTGTCATGAAGAGGAGATTGTTCCCATTGGAAATTTGAAAAGTGAAGAGCAGATTTTAATATTTGCAAGTGACAATTTCAGATCTGCAAAGATTGAAGAGGACAGCCTACAATTTTCAGATCTGCAGAGACTGTCTAATCTTCAGCTGAATCATGATCCTGAATGTGTTGATGATGTAGCAGCATATGTTATGAGCAGCCCACATCTTCTAGACTTGCTGAAAAAGACAGATTGCAGCAGACATTTGCAGGAAAGGCAGCAGGAAGGTCCAGATCAGTAATCCGTTTTGTATGCTTCTCCAATAGATCTCGAGCAGCCTGCATTCAACAATGAGCTTATTAAAGACAGTTTTCAGCATCTTTTTAATTTACAGTTGGATCAGCAGTTTAATGAGGTATTGCTCTATGATTTTGATGACCCTATTGCTGTCTATTTAGATTTCATGAGCAGCATAAATCCAAGGATATTTTCGTTAGAAGAGGATTGTCTTTATCCTCTGTTCAAACATCTTTTCTGTATGATATGGCCTTCATTACTTTTCGGGTCAAGATCTATCATAATGACTGAAAATCAGTTTCTGACATGGCTTCATTGGAAGCATGCTTTCACTTGATCAAGTTGCTTCTACTGGTTAGCGTAGGGTTAGGTAAAGGAATAAGCTCTTCTTATGAGCACGTAGATCATTTTCAGTTCTTGTTGAATAAGCAGAGCAGGCTGCAGGTAAGCTACAGGTGGGATACATGTCTGCAGAGGTATCAGTGCTAAAGGCTTAATGACTCCATGCCCAATGCTAAAGGCTACTGGAACTACTTGTTCTTCGGAACCTCACTGGGAGGATTCCATCCCCGAGTAGGAGCCAGATGTTATCTCCCAAAAACGCACCATCATTTTGGGTGATAGAACGGGTTAAAAAACTTTATTTCTATGAGTGTTGGCTCCTCAGCAGACC